>VXCM01003562.1:0-118564 GCA_014773175.1 Lucifuga dentata
TATATATGTTTTTGGGAATGTTCAAATTTTGAACATTCCCAAAACATTGATTTTTAGAAATTTTGGAAGGATGTTAGAGAAGAAACAACTTTTAAATGGTTATAACTTTGAGCTATCACCTCTTCAGTGTATTTTAGCAGCTGATGTGGACAATATTAAACACAAATGCAATGCTACAGGAATATTGCTGTATTTAGCATGAAAAATGATTTACAATTTATAATGGAAAACTGGTAAAGAGAAGAGTTAAGAATTCTATCTCTGGAAAAATTGAGATATACTGTATTTTGCGTGACAGAATCAAAGAATTTATCAAGACTTGGGAAACTGTCATAAATGTAATGGATCCTTCTAGATAGAACTTTCTGTTAACTCATGATCTGCTACTCACAACGGCCACATGCCAGGAATCAGTGACTTATAGATGCCTGTATATGTCATCTTAGTGTGTGTGTGTGTGTGTGTGTGTGCGTGTGTGTGTGTGTGTGTGTGTATGGATATGGAGGTCAGGCCTGTTTGTTATCAGTTATATAAGTATTTTGTATGTTTGTTCAGCAGCTCCTGGCTGTAATGTTCTTTTTTTTTCTTTGTTATTTGCTTTAAAAAAAAAGGTGGTTCTGCTGGATGTGAAAGTTTTTTTGTTTTTTGATTTTTTGTAAATGTAAACATATTCTGAAATTAAAACTTTTTTAAAATCCATAAATGTGCATTTATTTTTATTTTATGAGATGCAAGAGGGCAATATTTATCATATTATACATACAGTCTTACATCAGAAAGCCACTACCGTACTAACCTTGCTCTCTTAAATATAAGGCTACACCAGGTTAAAGATCTCTTCATAAATTACTGAAAAAGTACTTGGAGCATGTAGAGCTGACCCCAAATCATGGCTTTACATCAAACGGTGGCTGTATCCTGGTAATGCAGATGGGTGACGCTCCAAGCATAAAGTAATTTAGATAAGACTAGAGTCCAGATGTAAGTTCTTAATAGCTATAGGATTTTCCTATATGATTAAAGCAACATATAGAAGCCAACAACCTGAAATGGAAAGTTGCCCTGTGTGTCACTGCTGAAAAGACTTGCACAAAAGAACCACAAACCCAATAAATTTCCAATAAATTTAAGAAAATAAAACTTGTAAATACATTTAATTCCAAAACTAATTTTTACCACTTTACCTTGGTATCATAATGAAGCCCCAAAGCCAAATTGCAATAACTTTCATAATTTAACATTTCTACATTCCGCCTGACATGCTTCATACAGTGAAGCAATTTTTGCACATTTTTGAGAATAACAGCAGACTTTCAAGCAAAACTGTCTAGCCTACATTTCCTGTAAGATCAGGTATGGCTGGAATTAAATCACACTTCAATTAAAAGATGTTTCATAGGGTCTTGATGAGGTATTTGGAGCCACCAGGAGATCATTGGGTTTTCAGGTTTCTACAAAGCCTCAAACTCGTCGATCCTCTGCTTGGTGTGGCCCTGACGGATCTGCCGCAGAGTTTTGTACTTGTCACGGCCATCTCGGACGTTCTCAGCGTGGAGCCGATCGAGAGAAGTCTTCTTGCTGTCGTCTCTGGCTTGTTCCAGCTCTGAGCTCAGAGCCTGTGAAAAGAAACCATCCAGGATTAAACCACAATGACGACTTTCTCATAAACTCATTGTTTTCACTTTAAAGATTTGATCTTGGAGATGTAGGAACATATTACAAACCACCTGACGGTTTTCCCTAACTGGATCCTGGACTCACCAACAGCTGTTTTGCCAGACGTTCGTTCTTCTCGGCCTCAGTGCGACGCTCCTCCTCCTGGCGGTGGTCATTGATGCCCTGTGACAGAAGCTCGGCGCTGTAGGTGCTGTTCTCCTCGCTGTGGTTATGGTCGCTCTCACTATCCGAGGAGGAGGAGGAGGAGGAGGAGGAAGCAGCAGCAGCAGGAATTGAATTAGAGGTCCTCACAGTTTGGAGCTCCTCTTTTGTCTTCATCAGATTCTCCTCCACCTCCTTAGCCTGGGAGGAAGTAGAGGACATCAAGGCAAATGTTGTGTGTGTGTGTGTGTGTGTGTGTGTGTGTGTGTCCTCGTTTGGATTTGATTTATTCTGTCTAACTTGTTTTCCTTTGGTCTTGACTCAATTTCACTCAACTGGGGTTTGACATTTCTTGTGTTTTCTGGACTTGCATGTCCACATACATGATAAAACACAGAACACAAAACTGTAGACTGTAATGTAAGAAAAAAAGGGTCTTGTAAACCATCCACCAGAGAAAAAAACAACATAACTAAAGGCAAAAAGAAGGAAACGGTGCATTTTGACGTTGTGGGAAACTCACCTTGCACTGCCATGACTCAGCCTCTTCCTCCTTGACTCTCTTGGCCTCCTCCAGCAGAGCGATCTTGGTGCTGTACTCCTCCAGCTCTGCAGCCTGAAGGGGGTGGGGGGGGAGGCAGAAACCATCAGAAAACCCAAGAAAGGCACTTGCTGCACTCAGAAACCTCAATTGTCTGGAGACTTCCCCGTTTCTCGGACTCGAGGTTGAGCAGTGTCACGATTTATTCATTCAACTAATGATTTGAAGGTGAAGTACTAACTCCTTTACTAGACTTTGGAGGTCAACTACTCAAATAAAATAAAAGTTATGTGACACTTTATCTCAGATGGAAATTCTCTTTCCAAGCACAGAGGTCAGAGGTCAGGGTTCAAACAAGTTTCCAGCAGTTGAATTACTGTGTCCAACCATTATCCACAGTTTCACCGTGTTCTGACCGCTGTACTCACCAGCTGCTCCTGGCTCTTTTTCTGGTCCTCAGCCTGCCTGATCAGCTCCTCTTTCACTATTAAGGCCTCCATCCTCTCATCCTCCAGCCGGGTCGCCTCCTGCTCCACCCGCCTCCTCTCCTCCTCCAACATCATGGCCCTGTCCAGCTGCTCCTGAAGCTCTGCAGGACCAAGTGCAGCTTAAACTATTTGTACTATCACATACACTAGAGCAGGGGTGGGCAACCTTTACAACAGGGTTCCCCAATTAGTTTTCTCCAAGGGCCAAATTATGTCAAGCATGCCAAGCCAAGGGCCACTACATCACCCCCCCAACCCCTGGACCTGACCCAGCCCGATCTTTTTCTCTCATTGAAAGCTTTGCTGGTTCATAAGGCAGCTTCAGATGGTTGTAAATACAGCATCAGTAATGACCAAGAGCCCTCTGCTGATGGGNAAGGCAGCTTCAGATGGTTGTAAATACAGCATCAGTAATGACCAAGAGCCCTCTGCTGATGGGTGGCGGTAATAACAATGGAAAACTATTTTATAATTTTTATTTATTTTTTTAACTATCTGTTGCATGATTAAATTGTGTATATGCTCAATGGTGTGTGCCAGTCTTGCACACACTAGAACTATATATACAGACATATATATATATATATATATATATATTTGGGGATCCNAAAAAAAAAAAAAAAAAAAAAAATCTATCTGGAACTGCAAAACATTTGAGCCTTATAATGAAGGTAACAGCCTATAAAGTCTAAATTAGCCTATCAACATAGGTGTAAATGAGCATTCATTAAAATGTTTTACCACATGTGGCTGCTCTGCAGTGGGCTATTTATGATTATTTGGTACTTTAACTTTCATTTCAATTACAATAATACCATGTTTTTTTGCATTTATGAAATTATTGAACTACAGATCTTCTCGATATCAAGGTTGTAAGATGTAACTTTGATCTTCAGCGAAGACTGCAGGCTCTCATCTGTGAGGCAAGAGTAGTATTTGGATTTATGTATTTCATGTATTAAATATAATAAATTCTCTATTTTCCTCCTCAACTTTTTTTTTTTTTTTTTTTTAATTTGGAATCCATAGCTAGGGAGATTCAAGACTAGCCATTTATGCGTATACATCCATGCTAGGCAACACTATTGAGGCAAAATTAAGAGGAAAAGGTGCCGGGCAGTAGACATAGGCTATGATGCATATTTTAGCTGATGAAATATTAAAACTTTTTTTAAATTCGGTGTTTAGGCTACACATTTTTACAGTTGGAGGATGTAAGCGTCACTTATGACAATGATAAATGAAAGTTAAAATATAACCGTTGTTTATTTCCATATAATTTATTTCCATCTAATTTTTTATCAAAGCCACAGGGAGCTACTTGAGCTGGGCAAAAAGAGCCGCATGTGGCTCCCAAGCCGCAGGTTGCCTACCCTTGCACTAGAGGTTAATAGGACATTTTCAGCCCTAAATCAGATTTTTTTTGTATTTTCTTTGACTGCTGATTGCATCTCGCCCAATTTTTTACTGCTTGAAGATGAACAATCAAATTTTACATGATCAAAAGGACCTCAATATTATCACCTACAGTGACAAATGAACTTGCTGAAAATGGAACAGGACAAAGTGCAGAATAAAGCATTTTATAGGTTTTTTATTGAGATGTACTGAATTTTCAAAGACTTGAATTCTTATATTTCTGACCCTGATACAGAATATATATATTCCATATGATCCCAGGTTGCTTTTACCAGGGTGTTAGGGTTTCTGCTTTATGATGCTAATTAACAGAGGTGTATTTTGTATGTTATATAAATAGAGGGCGATAACTCCATGTTATGTGCAGCACCAAAAAAAAAACAATAAAAACTTCTGATCTTAAATTGTCCCTGGCAGTTTTTCTCCAGCATGTTACTTTTCTTTTCTTTGACTTGTTTTTTTCAGTCTCACCTCTCTCGGCTCTCTTGGTCGTCTCTTCGTACTGGTACAGCTTCATCATCAGCTCCTGCTTTTCTCTCTCCATCTGCTCCTTCTCTTTCTCCATGGTCTCCCTCCTCTTCTTCTCGCTCTCCAGCTGATCCCTGCAGGTCACAAGAAGAAAAGACTGATTCCAGATCCTAATTCTCAGTTGTTATTAGATATTTAACTGCAGGTATAAGAGCTCCTTGTTACATTATTACATGCCAGGGCACTGCTAATTGGTTGAAGTGGTAGTAATTACAGAATGCTTGGTTTTAATGAGTTCTTGGGAGGAGCTAAGTTTTGGGCTGAATTGGTGCATATCCAGACACCACAAATCAGTTCTGGGATTGGGTGAAGATTAATAAACAGCTTTTTATTTTTAGTTTGAATGAGCACAGCCATTAAAGGATCTGTCTCTAAGGGACTTCCACGTTGGTTTGCTGCTTAGTTTTCATTTTGTGATTCCATGGTGGGAGTGTGTACGTTGCCACCGATGAGGAATGTTTTGCTGTATTTGAAATTCTGCAGTGTGCGCCGTGTGAGCTCGGTAATGCTAATGGAAAGTATGGAGCCTTTCCTCTCCTAAGTTAATGTGTTTGTACCTGTATTTGTGTGTGAAAATAACAATCACTTTCAGGAATTCTTCTATCTTCTAAATGACATTGATGTGTCCATATATTTCCTGTTGTGTTTTAAAGAATAACACCAGAATGAAGACCCAGAAAAGCTTGTGAAGGAGTACATAGCAAGTGGCCTCAATATAGACAGTTAGTACGGCAATATTAATGGCAAATCTTTATTTTTTTAATCCAATCCAGACAGCTTGGTCATTTTGTGACATTTTTTGTAGATACAAAATCCAAAATTGATGCACATTAGCTCTACTTTTAAAACAAAAAACCCCACTTATTCTTTACTTTTGGTTTGTAAAAAGCGATCTGCTGGTGTTGAAGAAGAGAAGGAATGCCTTTGTGTATGAAGTTTGTCGACATCATGTAGTGATCAGCTGACTGACGCTTCAACTGTTGCATAAGTAATCAGCAGATGTGTAGTTCACTATGAGCGCCGTGTACAAAAAAAATGTGGCAGTCCATGTTTATTGAACATGCATACACATTAAAATGGTGTATGTTTTATAGAATCTTGTCCATAGACTTACTTTTTTTTTTTTTTTTTTTNTTTTTTTTTTTTTTTTTTGGCATGTTTTATAGTGAAGACTTTGAAGATGCCCAGAGGGAAATGCATCAGACATCAGCATCTATGTGATAAAACATCAGGGTGCAGATGTTGATGATGACCCTCTAGAGGATGTCGGCATCATAGGTGAAGGTGTGCAGGTGCTTCAGGAGCTCAGAGACGTTGCCAACACTTGTGCTCTACTGTTTGGGATCATCTACACCTTGAACCTGAGCTATCCATCTGACCTCAGGTACACTTTTGAATTCTTTCAGAAGATCCTGATGGAACTTGATCCACACAGACTTCCAAACAACATCCAGGTACTTAAAAACAAACTGCTGGAATGATTGCATCAATCAGTTTTCACTCACACGAAGACTGTGGACTGGAGGCGAAGCGATGTGTTTAAAAAATGTGTTTTGGTTATATTGCTAACTTAAATTGTGGTTTTGACAGCTTATTTGACAGACACTGATGACTGTCTGATAGTTTTCTTTTGGAATTTGTTACTTTTCCTGTCCAAATTAAAGTATTTGTAGTTGCGTTATCGTGTAGAGCCATTTATGACTTAAACCTGAGATCTGCATTAAGTAGTCGCTTAACGCAGCTGTCAGTCAGTTTTCACTCATGATTGTGGATTCTAGGAGGCGATGTGATGTGTGATATGTTTAAAAAAATGCATCTTGAAGGCAAAGTGATTGCTTAAAAAAATTCAGGTGATGTGATTGCTTAAATGTGTTTTTGAGATAATGTGATTGCTTATAATTACTATGATTGCTATTGTTATTTTTTTGAGGCAATGTGATTGCTTAAATTTTTTTAGGTGATGTAATTACTTAAAAATAGTATTTTTGGAGGCAATGCGATTGGAGGCGATGTGATTGGTTTAAAGTTTTTTTGGAGGCTCTGTGATTGGTTTAAAGTGTTTTTGGAAGTGCTGTGATTGGTTTAAAGCTTTATTGGAGGTAATGTGATTGGTTTAAAGTTTTTTTTGGAGGTGCTGTGATTGGTTTAAAGTTTTTTAGAGGCAGTGTGATTGGTTTAAAGTTTTTTTGGAGGCTCTGTGATTGGTTAAAAAATCTGCTTTGGAGGTGATGTGATGTTTAAAATTATATTTTGGTTATATTGCTAACTGAAGCTGTGGTTTTGACATCTTGTTTGAAAGATGCCAATGACCATCTGATTCAGTTTATCTTTTGGAATTTATTACTTTTCCTCTTTCAATTAAACTCCCAGTTGCAAATGAAACTGGTCTCAAATCTAAGAACAATGTAAAAGGTGGCATATGATTTTATTTAGAGTATTTTGATTTTATTAAGAATTTCAGACTTCATGAGGTTAACCTTTCCAATACACTTTATTTTTGTCAATAAAAGTGCTGAGTTTTCAGCAATTTTGTGATTTTTTTCTTTTATGACAACAGTTTTGACTATTTACTATCAGTATGCATTTTAATTGGACAAACTAAGCTCAGTTAATTAAAATTAACTTAATCACATCACAACATCAGCTTTTAATTAATAACCTTGTATTGCTTTTATGTACCAAATTAATTTGTTAAACTTAACCATATCACATTTGTTTAATGTAGCCTTAATACATAAACACAAAGTAACTTGGTTAAGTTGAAGTTACTTAATTCACTATTGTACAAAATACTTGAATGTATTGAGTCATTACAATGAAAATTGGTTTAGTAACACCAACTTAATAAAGTTGCGTGGAACCACTTGACATAACATTTTTAAGTCAGTACAACATCTTATTTTTTGATGTGAGGCAATTTTAACTTCACCTCTCCATCTTTTTCTGCAGCCTCTCCTCTTTGGCCTGAGCCTTCATCTGCTGAACTTCGATGCTGTCAGTCTTACGCCGGCGCATGTACAGGTTGTGGTTTCCTATGCACAGCTGCAGGATGCCCTTGTTGACACGCAGACGTGGGGCATAGAATACGAAGTCCTTGAAAGAGAAAAAAGGAGTTTTGTTTCATACATTTCCCACTTGTCTGTATAACTGCAGGGAGGATTATTATCACTATATACTAGTATGAAATACTTACAGGAGCTTTCTTGTCTAAGGGCTTGATGATGAATTTCTTATCGTTGAAAGAAACGTTTCTGATTTCACTCCAGGGAAATCCAATCTTTGGAGTCAACCTGAAAGATAGCAAAAAGAGTGATGAAAAATATTTTACAACATATTGTTCAATTGGCATCCAGTAATGTGAGATTTCAACAACTTTGAGAGTTTCATGGTGCACGCTAACAAAAACGACATCCGACGAAACTTTGTATGCTCATGCTGTAGTACAGGGTTCCCCAATTAGTTTTCCCCTGGACCTGACCCGGCCCGATCTTTTTCTCTCATTGAAAGCTTTGCTGGCTCATAAGGCAGCTTCAGATGGTTGTAAATACAGCATCAGTAATGACCAAGAGCCCTCTGCTGATGGGNAAGGCAGCTTCAGATGGTTGTAAATACAGCATCAGTAATGACCAAGAGCCCTCTGCTGATGGGTGGTGGTAATAACAATGGAAAACTATTTTATAATTTTTATTTATTTTTTTAACTGTCTGTTGCATGATTAAATTGTGTATATGCTCAATGGTGTGTGCCAGTCTTGCACACACTGGAACTATATATACAGACACATATATATATAAAAAAAAAAAAAACNAAAAAAAAAAAAAGTCATCCGAGGGCCTGATACATAGCACCTGCAGGCCAGATTCAGCCCGCGGGCCACCATTTGGGGATCCCTGCTGTTGTAGAATTAAAAGAATTGGGTCAACAGCCTCTCAGAACAAGAGCCATGTGGTCAGATGCAAAAACTGAACACCTGGGAGGAAACATAGTCATGGTCTATACCTGAGGATTGAGTGCTTGTCTGTTTCCCTCCTAGGGAACTCCAGACACATGTCATCACCTCAAACCTTGTACAAATGTGATGTTAAGAGGACTGACAGAATAACAGGGAGGGAATGTGTGTGTGTGTATGTGTGTCAGACAGATAGGGAGGTAAAGTTATTTGACTAACTTGTCTTCTTTCTCATAGATGTTGAGTCCCAGGGCGTCCACTCCTAACCACAGATCTGTCCCCTTCTTATTCTTGATCTCACAGTAGTTGACGCCGTACATCTCCAGATCCTGAGCGATCTTCAGGTACTCAACCATGGCCTCGTCCCTGTTCAGAATAGCAGAATACCAATTTTGCTTTTCCAACTGTAAAAGATTGTGTGTCTTCATAAAGCTAAGGCAGGACTGCTTAAATAGTTAATACTTAAAGATAAATGGTAGTACATGGTAGATTGAACTTACTTTGGCATGTATCTGTGCTCCTCATGCCAGACGTGGATCCGTTCTTCCCACTGTTCCTTGGACAGCTTGTGTTGTTCCACCACTCTGAGTAGAGAGACGTGTTATCAGTAACCCACAGGTCACATTGTAAACAGTCTGTGTGTACATATGGAGCAAAATCAAACACATGCTACATTGTCATGTCTCACCTTTCCTGTTAGATCTTTTGTTGGGAATAGTGAACACTTAATAGGGCGGGAGAGAGTTAATAAGTGAGTCGCAAACAGTTTGAATGACCTCTGATTGGAGCTATTAGGCAGGATGCTTTCCAGTACTTGCTCATTTGTGAGGTAACTAAAATCCTGTTATTACAAGTCAAGTCAAGGATTTTTTTCATATCTTTATTACTAAAGATATGAAATCTATGTGCAATTAACCTTCAGCAGAGACAAAAGCTTTTAATTTACAAGATCCTGGAAGTTGATGCAAAATTCAACCAATACAAAGACTCTCAGCCAGATGAGCAAAAGACATGATATGTGCAGAAGCCCTGGACCTGTTCAAGATTCAGCACCTTGCCCAGTGGCACTTCAGCAGTGAAGGCATTGCACATATATTATGAAACAACCACCAGTTCCCAGCTGATTTCAAGCAGTTGAGATATTCTTACATATGAACATACATATAAATATAACACAACCAGATACAAAATTCAACCTGCAGCATCTTCATATTGCAAAATGACTGTGCTGTACTCTGTAACACTGATCGATATCATCAGCCTATAAACACTCCATGAAAGTCTGACATCTGGCAGCTGTTTTGTTGTTAAAATCCTACATTGTAAAAAATCCTACTTCAAAATAAATGAGTCAACATTTTCCAATCATTTTTTAAAGTTGGGTGAACTACTGGCATTTTTGAGGAGGACAAACTCAATAATATATATTTGACTTTCAGGCGTAAAATTAAGTACAGCCTATGTGGAAACAGCCAAGAAATTGAGTTGAGCAAACTTGATAGTCATCNGTAAAATTAAGTACAGCCTATGTGGAAACAGCCAAGAAATTGAGTTGAGCAAACTTGATAGTCATCCACATGTGACCTACATTAAACTTGATTAAAATTTAAGGAAGAAACACTACAAAGTTGAGTTCCATGAATTCATACAATTTTTTTTTCTTTTAATTTTGACATACTCTTGTTTTGTGTATTTGAATCAAACTCATTTATTTCTCCAAACCTGATTTCTCCTGCCAGCCCAAGGATTGAACCGGCGATCCTTCAGTCACGAGCTTCTCTAACTGTTAAGTACAGGAAGTACAGACATGCTACATCAGCACTTTCACCAGTTTTATAAACCTTTATCTGTATTCTGGTGTTACTCCACAAATATAAACATGCCAACAAACAATCCATGTTAAATACATCAAATGTAAACTTTCTCTGCATGATTTTTGATCTCATTCTTTTTGAGTCAAACTCAAACACACAAAACAAGAGTTTGTCAAAATTAAAAGAAAAAAGAAAAAAAAAAAATTGTATGAGTTAATGGAACTGAATTTCGTAGTGTTTCTTTCTTAAATTTTAATCAAGTTTAATGTAGGTCACATGTTGANTGGAACTGAATTTCGTAGTGTTTCTTTCTTAAATTTTAATCAAGTTTAATGTAGGTCACATGTTGACAAGTTTGCTCAACTCAATTTCTTGGCTGTTTCTACATATATTTTACGTCTTAAAGTCAAATATATATTATTGAGTTTTTCCTACTCAAAAATACTAGTTCACCCAACTTTAAAAATGATTGGAAAAATGTTGCCTCATTTTTTTAAGTTAACCTAAAGAAAGGTTTTTTACTTGGATGTGACTTAAATAAATCCAGTTGAAAAGGAATTTTTTTTTTTTTTTGAGCGAATCATACACTTTAAATTTATGTAGTATGGACTAATACACTGAAAGAGAGAAAGTGATTAGCTTTTTGTTTCTGGTTTGTCTAGAATAAAGAGAAGACAGTTGAAAGGGTGTTTTCTACAGAACACCAAACTTCATTAAAAAAAAAAAATCTAATGAAATTTCAGAATGAAAAGTCACCGAGATGAAACGCGTAGCTTCGGCTCATGCGTTCTCTGACTGCCTCACACTCACCTCCTGGGCAGCAGATGCTCAGAGGACAGGTAGCCCGGTCGGTGGACTGAGTGAGTGTACTGGCCGTACTTGGCCTGGACGGCATAGGAGGCCAGAAGCACGGCAGACTCTGGAGGGCAGTAGATCTCATCTGATAGGATGTCCTCCTTCACTTGCAGGAAGAAAAGCTTCCGGGTGACGTCCTGGATCAGCTCCTCTGCAACGTCCTCGGGGTAAAACTTGGCCTTCAGCTTGAACTGCAGAAGACTCTCCTTCCTGACATCCTGGGCCATGACCTGAGCAGAGCAGAGAGGATATGATAACAGCCCTGAGTGTGATAAAAGGCGTAAAAGCTTGTAGGAATGATTGCATCACTCACTGAAACCACAACCTCACCTTCTTGTCAAAATTGAGCCATGAGATGAATCCTTTGGAGTTGTGGAACTGCAGCCCAAAGTACCAAACTTCACGCAGTCCGATGGTCTGCACAACCTTTGACACACAGGCAGGAATGGAGACATATCAACAGAGGAAAATACCCAAAAGGCAAACAAGAAGAAGGGTTTTTAATGATTAATAAAAGAAATACACAAAGGATTTTTAAACTTTTGATTCAAGTTGAGACATGCTGTACTAACACATGCTGCAAAAAGCATGAAACCAGACTGTTTGCGTCACTTTACACGTATGAAAATGTCATTCACAAGAACAGTCGTTACCTGCCTTTCTGTCAAGGGCAAAGATTTGGGTAATTACACGCAACGAGCCTCAGGGAAGGAGGCGGCTATAATGGACGTGCTGATTTCACCATTTAGTCCAAGTCGACAGCAGTTTAGTCTTGCTGACAACTTGACCTTGATGCATTTTAATTTATCTGGCAGGATTTGAAAACATGATTACGAAACAAAATTAACATCAGCAAGGACTTACGGTATATGTATAGCCATAAATTGTAATTTTATAGCTTTGTGTTTTTGTTGACACTGTCAGAGAGATGTTGATTCAACTCTGGGAGTGTGTTTGAAGTTGTAGCTCGTGGTGGAGTTGTGTTGGATTGCATATCAAGAGGTGTTTCTAATATTTTGTCCACCATTTACTGTACATACATAAAGAGCCAGAATATTATAAACAGTGATGGTGGTAACTTGGTGTACTTCTAAAATCAAGGGGTTTATCATATAGGAACATCTTATACTTGCTACAATATTATGTTTATATTGTATGTTTTTTATGGTAAAACTGAAAAGAAGTTTTCACATTGTGGGAGTGTTCCTATCTACATTTCTGTAAAAATTGCCCACTGTACTACCATGCATTGAGATAAAGACGTTGTATCATAATATACTGTATTTCAACATCACGCATTTGAAAGCTGGTCTGTCTAACATTGCCTTCTGCTGGCAGCATTACTATAAAAACTCCCACTGATGTAATGCCATCAAACTCTATTGTATTGTATCTCGGATTGCCAGGAGGAATCTGAATGAGCGTATGAAAACTTGTTTATTAAAATTGGCTTTTTTTTTTCTTTTTTTTTTNTCTTCCTATATACATTTCCATAAAAATGGCCATTGTACTGCCACCTTTTGCATCAAGTCTATCAAGAGAACTGAAAAAATCTAAAGAAGATTGAGGTTGTAAATTTTATATCTGATAATAGTTGTATGTCCCAAAGAAAAATGAATAACCCAATGATCTGTAAACTCTCAGTGACACGCTGCTTTGCTCTGACCTGGTCAAAGAGCTGCTTCCCCATGGTGTTGGGGTGGAAGGAAAACTCCAGCTCTGCATCCATTGTAGTGACTCGAACATTGACCTGCAGAAAAAGAGTAAATGTTTAGTCACATGACAGCACACGCTGATCACCTTCTTTACATTCGGTCAAAATATTCGACTATTTTCCCCGGATATAAACTTGAAAAAGCATCCTCTATAAATCCTGCATTTTTGATAATCATGTGTGACCATCCAAAGATATGCATATTAATGTTTGAAGATTATATTCCAAGATCTCTTAATACAGACTATTTCAAAAGATTTAAAATGCTATGGTCATTCATATGAAGGATAGCATTAATGTTTGGCTGTGAAATGGATTGTTCATAAACCATAATTGCTCGCTATCTCATTAGACTTTGGACTACCCTTGCGAGGTACCACAAGGTTGTACATACGCAGATTAAAATATCAAAATAGTCGCTGTTTGCCAAGTTGCCTTTAGACCATTGTTAGAAGATCAACCTCCTTTAAAAAAAAAAAAAAAAANAAAAAAAAAAAAAAAAGTGATCAAAGTGGCATTGACTACCAGAATACATGCATTTGCTTCAATAAAATAAAATGCATTTATAATCAGTGTTTCTGTCATTAATTTGAGCAAATGAAACTGTGATAAAACAACACATGACAAACACAATTATCCAAAAAATGTGTGACCCCCTGCCTGCTGTGGAGGTTGGATTTGTAGCAGTTACACAATAATTTTATGAACACACACTAGAGCCTGCCCCGGGTGTCATAAAGATAAACCCACTGAAACTTGGGCAGCAAAATCTGGAACGTCCCTTTCTGAAACCTCTGCCATGTTTCCACCTTCACTGATCACATGCAGAAGATAACATCATGCTCTTTTCTCTCCTGCTGAAGCATTCCATCATGCTGGCTGATCTTTTCTCAAATCAACAGATTTTTAGAAGCAGCCATCCAGTCCCATCACAGCCAAGTGTTCTCAACAATAACCTTTGAACAGTTTTCACGTCTAACATATAAATCATATTATTTGTTGTCAGCGTCTTCAACAACACAAACAACATTCAGTACTATAATTGCTTATAGATTAGATATGAGTATGAGTCTTGAAAGAGATTTTCTACTTGGAGCGTCAGTAAGAGTTTCAGTCGTTAGGCACAGGCTGGCCATTCTTATCGACTTCCCTCAGACTGATGCCTCATACTTCAGGAATTCCTATTGGACTCATTTAGTACAGCAAATATTTTGTTAATGATTTATTTTTCTTGGAAAACTATAGATGTTAATTAAATAGAATATAGCTGACTGATTTACAAAATAAAAGGGTGAGAATAAATCAGTTTATGAGTCATGAGTTATTGGTCAATATTACTGTTTGACATTTACATATAACCTAAAGTTACCAAAGGTAATTCCCATGATTATCATCAGTTATATGAGACCCCACAGCAAATACACGACCCAGGTTGAGCCATAACGTAGCACTTTTCTGCCACGACTGCTTGCAGTATGGGTCAAACTCTGAGTTTAGTTAATGAGTAAATCCAAGAAAGTTATCCTGGAAATTCCTTACAAGTTTGATCAAAGAAAAATATATTCAACAGCTGATTAAAACAATGAAAAGAAACTTCATACTAAAGTTTGATTTATGCCTTCCATTCAGGATAAATATTTCAGTATTCCTTACAGGTGATTTTTTATCAACCTGGACAGAAAAAAAAACTTTTGGTGAATTATTTAATTATCCTGCCAACAAAAGAGTTGAGAATCTCACCATTTTAGGCATCTTGGCTCTGAGTGGGGGACGAGCTTCAGCAGAATAAGAAAGTCTTTCCCAGGCTGACTGAGACTGCAGTGGGCGACTCACAGCAGAACCTCCGGCTGATAGAGAATGCAGCTCTGCTCTCGCTGGCAAACTCAAAGGCAGGGCTTGTGTCCTTTGAACTGAGCTGCAGATCACTCACACTGACGAGGGAGGCTCGACTTGCTCACTATCACACAAACTGAGAGGTTTACCTGCAGTGGGCCCACCAGGTGCAGCCCCACCTAAAGACAATCACCTTAACTGCTGTGACCTTTGATCAGAGCGTTGTAAGGGTACACTATATAGCCTGGATGTGCTATTTATGTTTCCTATTTGGAGGCGATATGAGTGAAGACTGGATTATTGTGTAAAGAAAAACTGAAAGAAGCCTGAGATTTAGAGGCTTTATTAATAACTGTGCAAAACAAAAGTAGCAGTAAATACATGGACAATCTAAAAATTCACAGGACTCTGGAGGTTTTTAGGCTTAGCACAACATTTTGCATCAAATTCAATGGCATACTGAGTCAGTGAACTCCTCCTTTTTTATGGATCAGGCAGATGGTATGTGGCATTTTATAATAAGACTCATGTGATTCAGTGGTTCTATGAAATACATGAAGACCAAAGTCAAATACTGTTTCTGTATGCTTTCAGTTCCTTTGGCACGGTTCCTTCAAGGCTTTGGCACGTGAACTGACACCAACCCAGCAGTCACATTATGTACTGTAGCTGTCGTAGTAAATTTTAAAACTTGTACCATTTAAACTGCTTTATCACAGTTGTTTCCCCTGCTGCTTTAAATCAAAATAGACTTAGTTTCACATTAGCATGACATAATTTATGCGGTTTTTGAAATAATTCAGAAAGCTCTAAGAACAGACTTTCTGAGCTACTAAAGCAGCACAGATCAAGTTGATATGAACATTAAGGTTGCTGTGGCGGTAAACCAGTGAAAAGGGTGACCTGTGCCCTCATGTCCTATAACCATCCATTACTACACACGCTCAATAATGTTTAATGCCACCTTTGAAACTACTTGTCTGTCTAACATATAATTCATGCTGAGCTCTGGTACTTGGCATATTTGATTCTAATTCTGATCAAGCAAAGATTTAAAACAACAAGACGCTTTCCTACAACAACTATGATCAACAAAAGGTAAAATAAGACTAAAACTCATCTTTGATTTGAAAGTGAGGCTGATCCTCCGGTTTGAAGTCTTCATTGGGACTTCCATCCTCGTTGAGGATGCGTGATGCTGTGTAACCCACAATGGGATACTTTGTTTTGTACGTGCCTTCAAACACGTCATCCAGAGACTGCAGCTCCTCTTCTGTAAGGCCTGTCTGTAGATGGAAAGCAGAAATGATATTTATTGTCTGTAGAATACATTTACCTTACATTTATTATATGGTGTTTAACATTTTTAGGGGCCAAAGCAACAGGATGCACAAGAATTGACAACTTCTGTCCTGACATTGTTTTGTTTCATCCTGCCCTCAATGCTGCAATCCAGACACCTTGTCAAGATGTGCTATCATTGTCATCTGGTCAAATTTAAAATTTTAACTTCTGGATTTTGGTTTACACTAACTCACAGTATCAGATGTCAGATCTGCTGGGTCCAGGGACATCTTGGCTACAGCTCGAGTTGAGTCTTTACCAACCAGGACGTTATATGGTGCATCTTTTCCATAAAATTCTGCAATGGACAAAATACATAAAAGACTGATCAAATATGGTGCAGTAAATGCATCATCAGATTAATGGAGGTGTAGTGAGCTTGGGGTCAAAGTCTTTTCATCTCTGTCTTCTCAAGATCTGAACTAGAAATCTGAAGCTTTTAACAAGTTTTACAGTCCAATAAGCCCTTTTATATACAAAGATTAAAAAAAAAATCTAGATTTTCAGGGGCTCATTTTCAGGCATTTAGTAGCCTAATTCCAGAACCTCGGTAGCAGGTTTGATTTACCTTTTCCCTTGGTGACATCAAACACAACTCCTTTTATTGCCATGTAAATAGGCTGACCCTCCTAAAACAGGGAGGGAAAGCAAAGAAAAAGACATAAAACGTATCACACAAATGGATGTACAAGAATACGCACGTACACACACACACACACACACACACACACACAAATGAAGTTTACCTCGCTCCCGTCGTATCTTTTCAGGTCCTCCTCTGTGAATAATCGCACAGGTTTGGTAGCTTGTTTATGCTTTAATTTAATATCTTCCGCTAAAGTTGCACAAAAGACGATTAACAAGACACAAATTCTTTCTGTTGCCATGGCAGGATCGTTGTTTGGACAAGTTTCCTACGGAAATTCTTTCATTCACTTCCCCGTAACTGCTCTGTGGAGCTGATGGTGCGTTCAATGCGTCGGAAATATCAAAGCTGTGCTAAAGAGCGAGTCAACAAAGGGCTGCGTCCAATTTCTAAGACCCAGATTGTACCTCTATACACAGCAATCGAATGCTACATCAAAATTTATACATTGATGATTATATTCGAGTTATATAGCCACTGTTTCCCCTTAAAGATAGCCTGAATACGACCCAAACTTTATAAACTGTGAAAGTAATTACCAGTACATGGCTAAATTCTTATATTATATATAATTAATGATTTACTATTGTACTGATTCATAAAATATTGTCGTTTTATTTGTAATTCTTCTTTTATTCCACAAAGTGGTGCTATAAAGTGAAAAATTAGGTTAACATTTTCTAGTACTGGATAATTTATTATAGGGTGTCACAAAAAAATGTATAAACACTTTGAATGAATATAACTCACTCAAACTTTATTTTTGTTTACGGGTGCAACTGATTTGACATAATGGCAGAAGTAAGACTAACCAAAAGATTCTACACTTATCTTCTTTAACTTGGATTATAAAACCTAGATATATCTTAATAAACATTGTATTTATAATCATTCAGAATGTATACCTTTTTTGGGAGACCCTGTACTACTACTACTTCTACTACTATAATATTATATTTTATTAATGTAGCTCTTTCCTTAATACTCTAAGATGCTTATCCATCCATCCATCCATCCATCCATTTTCTAAACCCGTTTGTCCTGTTGAGGGTCACGGGGGGCTGGAGCCTGTCCCAGCGGCCATAGGGCGAGAGGCGGGGTACACCCTGGACAGATCGCCAGTCTATTGCAGGGCTGACACAGAGACAGACAAACTCGTTCACATTCTCATTCACACCTACGGGCAATTTAGAGTTCCCAATTCACCTGACATGCATGTCTTTGGAGGTGGGAGGAAGCCAGAGTACCCGGAGGGAACCCACGCGGACACGGGGAGAACATGCAAACTCCACACAGAAAGGCCCTGCCTAACAAAGTTTAAAAACATTTAAACAATCAAGGCGTAATAAATAACACTAATAAATAGGTACTTTTCTGTAATGTTGAAATCACAGAGAGTTCAGTCACTCAAGTCTTTGAATGAATATAAATGTAAGGGAACGAAACTTTATGTAACCAATTTCTAAAGGACGTGAACACAACACATTTGAGCTCTGTTCGACGACCGCAGAGTTGAAGGCCGTAATTTACTATGAGCCCTGAAGGCAGCATTGGGGATGAACAGGAAAAAGGATGATCGAAGGAAAGAAAACATGACAAGGAAACAAACAAGGGCACGAGTTGTTTTATTGGAGCTGGTCCTGTAGGTGCGTGTGTGTCCTCGTTATCATGGGCTGGGCCTTTATCGTCGTTTCCAAAAGTTGTGCGTGTGGCGTGTCTGAACGGAAAGTGACGGAATCCGGGATCAAACATGCGTTCGTTATTTCCTAAAGTTGTTTTCTGACTCGGCATAAATAACGGAGAGACTCATAAAGAGCTGAGATAGTTTGAGACAGAGAGGAAAGAGCAGCGGGATGCTCGGGAAAGAAACCAACCGGCCATACCGAGAGGTAGGATGAAGTTATCGGTTTGTGTGTGTGTGTGTGTGTGTGTGTGTGTGTGTGTAGTCACTGTTATCTGAAGTTTCCTTTAATGAAGCCGGATCATTAGAACTTCCTCGGTAAAAAGGAAATTAGGAGAAAATGCTCAGTTTCCATCATGTGACTGGACATTTGACTGTAAATCATCTTCGTGCAGCAGAAAATGAGCTGACTTCACTTTTACTCCGCCTAATAATTAAGCTGCTTTACAGCCAAACCTGCTGTCTGTCCACATAATAAACCTAAAAACCAGCTGAAGCTTCATGCAGCAAAACTTAAAAGTCATTTTTCATCACTTAATACATAGATTTAAAAAAAAACTGTTATGAACCATAATAACTTATATATTACAAGCACATATTGAAATATTAAAGTTATTTCTTTATCATCTCATAATTCCAATCAGTAATCATGTGTTACAATTTTAATATTTTGGAAAGTATAATGTATATATCTGTAGTATATCGATAATAAAATCTAGTCTAGTAGAGTATAATAGGGTAAGATATAGTATAGTGTAGGCAGCTTCTACATTAAAGGACCATACTGATGATTTTGCATGTTTGAGCCCAATAAATACTACCCCCATACACACTATGTTACTGTCAACTATTTTCCAAAACATAAAACCATATTTTTGTTTTTGTGTTATTTTGCCAAATTTCATAATCTTTCAAACTCAAAAGTTCAGGTGATACAGTCACCTTTAAGGACCATACCACCCATTTTGCATGTTTGAACTAATATATTCAGTTTTCATACATGTAATGTTACTGACAATCATTTCCCAAAGCATTCTAGTAGAACGATGAGTTAAAAAAAATTTTTTCTCATACTGCCATTGGTTTCAGTTCATTTTGGTATGCTATTAAACTCAACGTATTGATATTTGAAACATTCTTGGGATAGATAATCCATCATCGCCAACAAGACGGTTTTCAGGTTTTTTAGAAGTTCTTAATTTTTCCATTTAAGTGCCATAAAAAGCATAGAGTGAATGTATGTCTCCACCAGGAAATATAGTCCCAAAAGAAGACCTGCGTTTATCGAAAAATTTAAACGACCATGACTTCATAATGTTGCAGGAGAAACATGGATTTTTAAGGTGGGTGTATCTCTTTAATATTTGATTTTGAAAGATTAAGAGATTTTGCAAAATATCAGGAAAGCTGAAATACAGTTTTATCCTTTGGGAAATGATTGTCAGTAACGTAACATATATGAAAATTGAATATATCAGGCTTAAACATGCAAAATAGATGGTATGGTCCTTTAAAATTGAATGCTTCACCTGCTAACACATACGACTACATGTAGAAGGGACAGTCATTTTAAATTTCTCAGTAAGGTAGAATTCTCAACAAAATGGGTATCCTATATTTATTATAATAAGGAAGTACATTTTACTGCAAATACTCCTAAAAATTTTGAATGCAGGAGTTTATTTTTAACCTTCCCATAATTGTTTTGGTAGTTTCAGTTTACTTCTCTCGCTGCCACTACACTCTGTTCTTCACCTTACAGTTTAATGACGATGATGAAGATGATGGTGGTAGAAGGCGGTCCTCAACCCTTTATGAAGCTGTCACTGGAGATCTGGAGCGGGAGGAGCCGAACGACAACATTTCACAAGGTAACAGATACCTGCTGCTTCATTTAGTTTTAATCCGATGCTGTGCTCTGTGTATCTTCATGGTCTGGGTTTCAGTGGAGAGTTTTAAAGGGCCATACCAGTGATTTTGCATGTATGAGCTCAATAAATACTACCCGCATTACATGTTACATTACTGACAACCATTTTCAAAAAACACAAAACCATATTTTAGTTTTGCCAAATACTGTAATTTTCAAAATCAAATGTTCAGGTGATACACCCACTTTAAAATTTAAAGGACCATACATGTTTGAGCCTGTTATATTCAATTTTCATCCACGTTACGTCTGCCAACCATTTCCCAAAGGATCTGCATCTACTTAGGTTTTTTTTTCTTTCTTCTTTTTCTTTGGTGGCAGAAGATGACATCAGAGACAGCAGCCCGTCGATGAAATTCAGTAAAACCTGTCTGAAGAACGTCTTCATAGTCGTGCTCATCTTCATCTACCTGCTGCTGACGGCGGTGGCGGCGCTGCTGGCTTACCAAACTATCACTGACTTCATGGAGAAACTCAAGAACCCCGTCATGTCTGTCACTTACAAGGAGGTGGAATCGTTTTCACCCCCAGGTTCGTATTATGATGAATTAGGGTATAATTTTAGGCTGTTGCATTGGTTTCTTGGTATCTGCCTTGATATTTTATATGCAGACTGAATGGAGACACTTTACAATCAGACTTCATGTATCATTTTACAGCAGCTTTAATGCTCTATAAATACATAAAGGTGTTGCCCTTATGTCTTGTATATCCTCTCACCTATGTCTGGTGCTCTCTTGGAGGTTCAGGTGAGAACTGATTATATGAAATATAAAAAAAACAGGTGAAAAAGAAAGTAAAAAAGGGGTGTTAGTTAAGTCATATTATCTGTGTATCATCTGGAAATGTTTGTTTGTGTGTTTATTGTTTCAAACCATGTGGGAATGAAGGTGCTCAACTGGAAATGCAGTCATCTGATTGTATGGCCACTGGAGGGTATGTTATGTCATCTGAAAGACTTTTGTAGATGAAGATCTTTGCAAGTAATTACAACTTTGTAATAGCTGCAAAAATTGTGCAAGGCCATTTTGTGGAAAAAATATTAATTTCTAAGACCTTTGTGCTATTATGACATGAACAGCCACATGCAGCTTGCTGAGCTATTTAAAGGGGAGATATACAGATTCCCATGTTCTTATTTTCATTTAGGGTCTATTTTACCCTTCAAAGCCGATCTGAAATGCCTGCTCTGCTCTGATTGGTCAGCTGTGACAGGCCTGAGCTGGCAATACCCACAGACTGTGTAACACAGATGATGACTAAACATTTTACCCACTAGCCTTGTGATTTGTGGGCGTGTTTAACCACACGTTACATGTTGATGTCAACATGTTACAGAAGTAAAGGACTTAAATTGGGTAAATGGGGACTTATCTTTGACTCCAAGATGTGTTTTATTTGGCGTGAACCTCAAGCTTTGCAACTTTGACTGACAGCTTTCACACATGATGGTTTGTCGTTATGATTCTGTCTGTTTTTTTGGTCAGGTATTGCTCTGTATCCCGGCAAAGCTCAGCTGCTGAGCTGCAGGCATTACTACCATGACATTCCACCTTTAGTGAACCCTGGGACGCCTCAGGAAAGTGACTGTGTCATAAAGGACGTGATTTACTATGGACCATTCACAAATCAAACACAGGCAAGCCATGCTGCAAGAAAACAGTTTTACAGAGATGAATTAAAGGTTTAAGTTATTTGTAAGGCACAGATCTAGAATATGAATTATAATTTTCAGTGTTTCCTTCTGAGTAGGTGACAGTTTTGATGGTGTTTATCACAATTAAGCCTTTGCTGTTCTTCACACTTTGAGCGATATTCAGCCATATTCAGCAGAGATATGCAAGCATACGTCAGACTTTAGTCTTAACTCTCACACGATCTCACTTCTCAGCTCAGAAGTTGTATTTTCCACATGTCACATGTTCAAATAGTCTTGGTGTGGAATAGACAAACAAAAAAAAATCATAAAAAGCCCTTAGTTTCTTTTAGATTCATCAGTTAAATTCATCAGTAAGTGGTTTTATGTTTACTGCAGCAGAAAACCCATATTTTAGGAAGTTAGTTGAACCCTCATAGCTGACTAGACAATTAAAAAATCTCCGCTTACAGAGACTCAAATATACATTAACAGAAATCCCATTACAGTACCATTTGCACGGATTGACAAGTGATCTTTGGAAAGTCCAGTGCAATAAAACAACAGCAATAACTTCATCTGTGTTTTATAGAGACGGAGTCGCTTTTTACTGACTTTTCTGAAAAGCGGACACTTGCTGTTCTATCAGCTTATTCTATACATCATCTAGTCTCCAAATCCATAAGATTAATGTGAGTAAAATTTGACCTTCACATTATTTGTAACAAAGCTACAACAACAGATATTTTCTAGCACTGGACAGCTGCACATTTTAAGACTTTTTAAGAACATATCCTCTTCCTCTGCGTTACGGAGCAGCATTTTCCTCAGACTGCAGTCATTTATGTGAAGCTGCTGCATGTTTATTTTTGGTTTTGGTGATATTATGATGAATTAATTACCAGGAAGATCGACTGGTTTGTCAAGTTTCTTGGTCTTACAGACAAGCGGTGGACTAGCTTGTACTTGTGTGAAAACATTACCTGTGTATCACCTGAACATTTTATTTTGAAAGATTAGAGGCAAAATTTGGCAAAATACACAAAAAAATAAAAGACGGTTTTATGTTTTGTTTTTTTTTGTTTTTTTTAATGGTTGGCAGTAATGTAATGGGTATGTGGGTAGTATTTATTGGAGTTAGACAAAAATGCAAAATCACCGGTATGATCCTTTAAGTCCTGCTTGTTAAATTGACCAATTATTCTAACTCTTAACTCTCTTTTATAGAGAAAAGCTCAGGTGGTCCGTGGCCCATCTGACGTCAGAAGCAAAGAGTTAATCTTCATCCAGTTCAGTCACAATGAGATGGAAGAAGACTTCAGCGCCTTAACCTACATGCTTTTTTCCAACTTTAGCGACTTGACTGAAAGGTAATAAAAACATGGAATATTGACGTTGTAATGATGGGTGTGATAGTTGAACATAACATTTGCAGCTAAATTTCGTGGTGTGTTTTGTTTTGTTTGAGCCTTTGTGAAGAAGATATTTACAGATTGTGATACAGATTATGCAGTGAAGCTGGAAGATTTTAGATAATCATGGTTTTCTGACTGACAGCTTATCTATAGTGCTGAGCATCTGCTACGTTATGCCTTTTGAAAGAAATTGTGAAGAATATTTTGCAAATATTTTCCGATCAGCCTGATAGTAGTGCTGCGTTACATACTCATTTAACCCTCTGGAGTCACTTTTGACACATTGTTTGCTGATTTTTGCAGACTTTTTTTTTATTTTCTAGAATCTTAAAATCAAGAAGAAAATGTACAACTTTTTATGATTTATTTAGATTTTTTTATGTTAATTAGATTGGATTTTTTTTTTCTTGAATGAAGAATTTTCTTGAAAAAATGACTTTAGACTCCAGAGGGTTAATCTTTGCATCCTTCTCTCTAGTGAGAATCAGTCACAGTTTATGATAGACTGTGAGAGGAATTACTCCATGTGGACGTTCTCTGGAGGATTCAGAACCTGGGTCAAGATGTCCTTAGTAAGAACATCTGGGAAAAACAACGAAGCTGTCGAGTTTCGGCAAGAGGTGATTTTTTTATTTTCTGTTTCAGGCCAGTTTCCACTTACTTTGTCTAGACCTGTGAGATCTGATGAAACTTGGAGTTAACATATTCATTTTATTAATTTTGTGGGATCTTCTAGTCCTCTGTGGTGAAATTTAATGACAGGCAGCCTGAACCAGAGAAAAGCAATCAGCTTTTCTTTGTTGTTTTTGAATGGCGGGATCCATATATACAAGAAATCAAATTGGTAAGTTCTTCTTGACCTTTTCCCCCCATTAAAACTGAATTGTCTGTATGATTCTGTGTAAGACTGGTTTGCTTCTTTCCTTTATTTCCGAACAGATCGTGACTGCAAATGCCTGGAGCTCCTTAGCTATTCTCTGTGGATTCTTTATGGCTCTCTTCAAGGTTGCTAATTTCGCTAAACTCACCGTTCAGTGGATAATCAGGATGCGTAAGAGACATCTGAGGAATAAAACAAGGGAACTGGACCAAATAGCTGCTGAAAAGAAGTGAAAAAATCTTTCAAGGTTGAAATGATCCAAGTAATTGATCCAAGTTACTTTTTTTTTATCTTTAAAATGATTTTGGTCACTACTTTTATTATCATTAGTAACAATCATAGACACTATGGAATAGTTTTCCATACTTGGAATTGCTGCCATTCTGGTATTTTAACAGTATGTGATATGTTGTAATTGAACATTAAACTTGTGGTTAATCGTTAATTTCTTAAAATGGTCACTTTTACAAGATATTTTAAATTTTCTGTTGTTGTTCTGTTTCCAAAAGAAATGGAAATGGAGTTTCTGAATGCACATTAAGGAAAATGTTGCTGATGGCTAAAAACACCAAGTTGATGTTACTCTGGATGTCTTAAGGGATAAAAAGCTAAATGAATGTGAACTTTTGTCACAATATTGCTGGATTCTGGATTGGTTCTCATTTTGAGAGGGAATATTCTAAAGGGAATATTATAGAAAGGGAACATTATAGGGAATATTCTAAAGGGAATATTATAGAGTCTTTTATTTATGTGTCCTGTGTTTTTTCAAGGCAGTCATATCACAAGCACTATAATAGAAATGTTGCTGAATTTATACGTGCGTTAACTTTTTATTGATTAACAGTTAATTTAAAGCTATGAGGTTGTTCTTCATTTCAAAGTGCAACCTGTAAAACTCTTCATAGACCTATCTTCTGCGTATGTACTGTTGTTTGTATTTGACTTTTGCATAACAAAATGTAAAATGTAACAGTGTGATGCTAAAATTTACTTGAAATGTTCCATGTTTTCATCTCACATTTTGCAAAGGTTTTGGAATGTAAAAACAAAATATTTTTAACTGAATTTTATGGTCATTACAGATTTTTTTTTTTTTTACATAAAATTGTCCGCTTGCTATTTGTGATGAAGAGCACTCGGATACATCAATGTTGAATATGTCTATTGACTTTAGTTTGACAATATAAAATAAATGCTTTTATCAATTTTACATTTAAGTGGTTTATATCCACAGGATATACAACACATATCCTGAGTCACTGAAAATACAATCAATATTGCCACACTCATTTTTGATTTTTTTTATTTCCAAAAAAGTGTACTAAATAGAAATTAAGTAGTAAGTGGCAGCAAAGATGTCTTCTTCCCAAAACATTAAGACAAATAACATGAAACAAAATCAGGTAGCAAAACTGAAAGTGCAGCTAATCTTGTGCTAAAAGTTATAAATGAATGACAGGCAGTCAGTCTGCATGTAAAGACAATAACACAATAAGAAAAACATTTTGCACCCATTCATAGACCCAAAGAGTAAAAAAAAAAAAAAAAAAAAACTACCGGATTTCTAAATGAAATAGTAAAAATAATAACAGTAACCAAAAATAAAAACAAACAAAAAAAACACGTACTTCCGGTTAAGGTTTGAAAGTCATCTTTCCTAGACGCCTGAACGCGCCACAGTAAATACCAATACAACTCTTCATGAAAATAAAGCAGGATTGTGTTCCAAAAGTGATTTTTTTTTCTAGTGTTCCACGTTAAGTGTGCAAAAAAAAAAAAAAAAAANTTCGTTTTGGAGGTCACTAAATCTGTTTTCTGACAGCGATGTCCTTGAACGCACCTCCGGTTGTAGTGGTGGCGAGGATGTTGTCATTAGCTTCAGCGGTGAATAAGAAAATGCAGTAGTCATACACATTTGGATGTTATAAAGGTAGCCAAACACTAATATCTTGATATTTACAACATATAATAACATATTATTTTAATCACCTTTTCGGTTTTTCATAATTAGTAAGGGTTAAGGGTAAAAACTGGTGGTGTAGCTAATTTTGGTGTCATTGGCTAGCAGGCTCACTTGCTAGTTTGCTAATCTGTATAAATTAATAGTTCGAAACAGTGTTAAGCGAGTCTGTCTGCAGATTAACATATTAGGATTTCACGATTTATACAGACTATTGGACTTTTTTAAAAATTTTAATTTATAATGAGGCCTAGACCAGAATGTAACTAAAGCTAAAGGAACAGCTAACTTGCGGCTAGGCTAAAAACAGAAGGGATACGGTGTTGGGCAGCCCAGTTTTTAACAAACGTAATTTAACTACAAAGTTAAAATTACTTGTATAAACCGACCAAAGATTTCCCCTTTGCATGCGTACAAACTTTTATGTAGCTGTTATGCAAGTTAATGCTGTTGGTGATCATCTTTTGCACCAAATAGCTAAGCTAACTGTTGTAACTTAACCAGTTGTTGTCAGCAAACCTTTCATTGCATACGTGCTGGTATCTTACTTGTTCATCCTGTAGGATATATTTAAAGTTAATGTACAACCTGTAGTTATATTATGTGGTGAATCTGTAGCTTTAGCTGGTCCAAAATAGACAGTCTGGTCGGGGTTTAATCAATTGAGAAAGTGAAGAAACTTTGTGTGCTCTCAAATATTTTCTAAAATTGGCCTTCATCAAGCTTCTGTTTCCTTCTCCCTAATCCAAATCTGAAATATATATATCTGTATATCTATAGATATATCTATATATCTATAGATATATATATAGATAGATAAATTTTACTACAGGTACATCAGCTAACCTCACAGTTTATCCATGCTAAATAAGATACTTTTACAATATCCATCCTGCTGCCCCCTACAGATTCAGATGCTGAGAAGGAATATGACCCTTGGATTATAAAATTAAAAATAACTGCCCAAAGTCCCTCTGGTACCTTGGGTGTGTGGGTAGAAATTCAATGGAGTTGTTGTCAGGCATTCCATAGTGTGAGGAACTGAGTATAGGCATAATTAGAGTGATGGGATGTCCATCCAGATACTGAACCTGTTCCATACTACACCATTTCTTTACTCTGTATTAAACTTTGCTGTTTGTTCAGCCACTCACTATGGTTAACGTCAGAGAGTTGAGCTAGAACATCTCTGTTTGAAATCATTTGTATGTGCTGAACCCAAACTGGGCTCAAAGCCGACACCAGGTTTTTGTTTCTCTAACTGCAGATTATAGCTGATTTCCAAAAATTTACAGCTGACCATAACAGCAACAGAGATGGTGTAATAATCTTTCTGTTTTGGTTTTATTGCCAAAGAGATTGAAAGATGAAATGCTTGGGTTTTTTTTTTTTTTTTTTTTTTCAAAAACTGCTCTGAACTCAGCAAAGGAAAGTAATTTTTGCTCCAATAGCCAACATGTCTCACTTATTCAAAAAATCACGAACTGTAAGGAATCTTTTACAACAGAACAAAGCTTAAAGTATGCTTATTTGCATCCTACAAAGAAATTGGCCTTAATGTAAAAACAACAACCGCAGCTGAAGTCACCCAACCGTTCACTCATGGCTTGTGNGCCTTAACGTAAAAACAACAACCGCAGCTGAAGTCACCCAACCGTTCACTCATGGCTTGTGTTATTTTCCCACCCTGTTTGTGAATGTTCAACATGTCCAGACACAGTCCTGATGCTCCTGAGTCCTGGCCATAGACCTGCTCCATCAGCAGGCTGGAATTAGACCAGTGTCCAGCTTGTAAAGTGTACTGTTATTTGGCCGTAGCTTTGAGGCATGTTGTTGATGAGCATGGTGTGGGATTTTAGGGAAAACGAGCCCCATCATTTTGGTTTGGTGTGTCTGATTTCCTGCTGAGCCCTGGCAGACATTCTGAATACTTACATCATGTTCATAATTAGTTATGATATTCATGATATTTAACTGAGGTCAGTCCATACTATTTATACTCGGTATGGTGTGTCGCAGAACTTTCCAGCCTGATTCTTTAAGCTGCCAGTTATTAATGCTTTTGCTAAAATAAATTCTCTCCATTCACAGTAATGGGCTGATTTGTAGCTGTATTCAAAATGGCAAAATCAAGAAAGTGCATCCTGTGTGAAACTGTCTACCTCTCCAAGCAGGTAACTCAGCCTGAAGTATGATGCAAATACTAAATAAATCAGTATAAGCTTTATTAAATGTTAATAAATCTCCATGATACCCCTAAGTATTAGTTACACTCCACATATAAATATTAGAGGTGAGGAAAAAAAATCAGTATGTTAAAATCTGATCACAGAAGTCTTGCAGTATGTTACCAATACGTTATATGGAATGTATATTGTGATAATTCCCTTGTGATTCTACATAAGTGGCTTTGAGCACTTTGTAAAAAACTTTGTCTTAAATTGTATGTTTAATTGTACAGTGAATAAATATCATATATGATTTATTCCTGCACATTGAAAAATTATTTTTCTAAATTTGTATTCATGCACTCTTGTGGATTTTTACCTCTCGTTGTTGATCTCACTACTCTGCACTGCTGCTTGCTCATCAATAAATTGTTATCTTGTTTATCATCTTAACTAAACAAAGAAATGTTAAGAATTTCTGATAAATTAAAGGATTTTGCGTTTTCTGTGTGTATCTGCAGGAGATGGACGAGCACTTGAGGAGTATGCTGCACCACCGAGAGCTGGAGAAGCTAAAAGGCCGGTGAGTGCTGTTAGATTCCCCAAAAACGAGCTGCATGCACAGATTCATTCAGATCTTTGACCTTGCAATTAGTTACAGTTGTATATTTTATTTTAACACTCATAATTTCATTGGCACAGTAACATTATTAAAAGCTTTGACTTTGATTCAGTGGTTTTTGATGAAATGCATTTGGGTCAAGCAGCAGCACGTGTTGTGCACGGGCATGTGTTTATCACTGTTATCCAGAAAGTGGATATAGCAGCAGCTGCCTCAACTGTGGCACATATATTTAGACACAATCTGAGCGAACAACAGGCACGACCGTTGGAAGGCAACTGGATATCTTGTTACTCCCGTGTAGATTACTAAAGTATATGGCCTGTGAGTGACTGGGAGGAATATCAAGTAGAGCAAAAACTGATTCAGGCTGGTGGAGAATAAGTTATAGAGACTTTAGCTTCAAAGGAACATACGGTTGATGAGGAAAATGACCAGCAAAACCACACTATTTTGGGGGAATTTTCAATAAGCTTTAATTCGAATTAGAAACAGGCCAATCTCTTACATCAAAAATGAAAAACATGAATAGAACCTCTCCATGAAGCAAAACAATATAAATCATCTATGATCTAAACTTCCAGTCAACTCTAAATTAATCAATCAACAGTCAATGAAATCTAATATAACAAAATGAACATGAGACTAGAAACACAACGTATATTAATTTCATCCATGAGTGATAATATTCAAAATATAAGGAAAAAATGTAATTAAAGAAAAACGTAATTAATCAATCTTGTCAAAGTAAAAGCTAAAAATCTAAGAAAATACAAATGCCAAAACCTCAAAAACATATTAATGCCTTAATTAACTAGATCATTCTTAAAACTATCACATATTCTTTAAATAAATTTTCCATGCATTATATTGTAGCAGGTAAAATTCAAACAAGAAAAAAACTAAATAGGAAAATTAAAAGCAAAGTTTCAGAATACAGTAAAGAAAAGTAAAAGAATTAGAAAGCAATGTCTCAGATGTCTCTCTCTGGACGAACCGGGGTATCCTCAGCGAGATGAGAAGATGGCTCTCTGACTCACCCAGACTTCCTGTTTTTATGCCCTTATCTACTTTATCTACTTTGGACACATGTAACATGCATCTACAACTTTGGACTCCAGGATGTCATCATTGACACTTCCTCCACTGTTCCCATTGACACAATCAAACTGTCCTTTGTTCTTGATTTGTTCAAGCCCCCTACTCTCTCTTCCAATAATCTAATCAAATTCCTTCCAGCCTAGCACCTCTGTACCCAACAATCCATCACACAATATTACAAATATTCCTACACCTAATTTCAAGACTGCCTGATCTTTGAACATTATAGTTAACACATTAACCCAAACCTCTGTCATGCCTCCCAGACCCCTAAAGTTCCGAGTTCTCTCTTGCGGTGTTCAGCAGGTAAAATGAGGGCTCCTATTGACGACCCCCCCCCTTCCCTTTCTTAGTCTTTTCCCCATTGCAGTGGGTCAAGAGGTCAAGCATTGTTTGCATCTTCCTGTGTTAACAGTTTCCTGATGATTAGGTGTAGATTGAAGGTTGATGTGCAGGATGTGCAGGCTTATCAGAGGTCTTAAGTCCATTCATAGATGCATATCTCATGAGTCTGATTTATGAGTCCGGTTCTGGTTCTGGTCACAACACCAGTGATTTTGCATGTTTAGCCCAAAAAATACAACCTGCATATACATTACATTATTACCAACATTTTACCAAAACATACTACAGGAGCAGTTCATTTTAGATTTGTTTTTCTATCTTCTGCCATTGGTTTCAGTTCATTCCAGTACGCTATAAAAATCAACTTGTAGAGACTTGAAACATAGTTGAGAGACATAATCCATCACAGCAAACCGAATGTTCTTATTTTTGTCAAAGTGACTTAATTTAATCAATCTAACACGAAGCTGCACAGAACAAAATTAATGTCTCTGTCAGGGAATGTAGTCCCAGGAGAAAAGACGGCTTTTACTAGAGAAATTACAATGATCGTGCTTCTACATTCAGACGTACGTGTTAGCAGGCGAAACATTGAATTTTAAGTTGTATCACCTGAACATTTGATTTTTGAAAGATTAGGTGGTTTTATGTTTTGGAAAATGGTTGATGCAGGTAGTATTTATTGGACTCAAATGTGTGAAATCACCGGTATGCTCCTGTAGTTTGAACATTATGGATCAAGTGTCTGATTTTTCATGAGTCATCATATCAAAATATTGGATAGTATTGAAACACTTGATTTCTGCTACAGCAAAAATGATAATTTCTTTAATATTACTCTCAGTTTTCATTCCTCTCACACTTGCACTTGAGAAATAATGTGATGGAAAAAAAAAATGCCATGTAAAATTGTTGATAAAGAATGTGCCAGCCACACGAGAGGTCAGAAAATGGCAGGATGTCATGACACAATTTAGAGAAAGAAACTGAGCAGGAGCCAGGAAAGTCATTGGCCGTATCAGAAACACAGGATGACATACTTGGGTGAGGTTTTAAGTGGGGATTATGAGCAGCTGCACCAGGCTCCGGTTACACAGGCTTTTGGGATTGGTCACCAGGATCTAAAGCCCCGTTCAAATAACACACACTGACTGGAGGGGCGGGGTCCTCGCTCTCAGGGAGGAGTCTGTGGTCAAATACAGACATTACCCTCTGCTGAGTCTCAGAGCACAGCTGACACCATCATGAGAGCATACTAGGCTGAGGGCGCCATGCCTCTCTCCCCTCCACGCATCCCAACGCTGTGCAGCGTGGCTGGTTGTAGAATGTTGCCTGGCTGCAGCCCAGCTGCCCGTTCTGCCCTCATCCTGCCATCCATGGCTTGCTGAAGAAAAAAATAAGATCAGGATGACCAAATTTTAACTTCTTTTTAATTATTATTATTATTCAAGAGAAAATTCTAAGTTAGTTACCTCCTGATCTTCAAAGTATAGAGAATTTGGATACGTTATTTTTAAGGATTGTTGAGTATTCTCCTCTCCTTAGTTTACTTTTTTTATTGAACCAAAAGTAGAGCCAGAGTGCATTGCTGCAGGCTCTGCAGGCAGGAAAAACCAAACCAGACTAGATCAGAACCATGCCTGAAGGAACCATTGAACGCCCCCTCTCGCCTTCCCTCCCCAGGGACTGCGGACACGAATGCAAAGTGTGCGAGGTAACCGTGGTGAACCTGACTGACTATGCCGGCCACATTTCCAGCCCTTTGCACAAACAGAATGTGGAGGCTGAAAAGCTAAAGAACGCTGGGAAAGACCACGACGAGTTCTACTTTGACAAGGAACTGGTGGACCTGATTGAGAGAAGAAAAGAACGAATCCGGTAAGACTGATTATTTGAAAATTCATTTTGGGCTTTTTGGTTTTTTTGGGTTGGGGAGGAAAAACACACTTTAGAATTCCAGCAAAGTCCAGAATGTATATAGTTGTAAGTGTTGCATAGCCTATCTAAAATTGATGGCATACAACACAAATGAAAAAAATTGTCTACAAAAATAAGTTTATTTAAATTTCCTCATAAATTTTTCATAAGTCTTATATTTATTTGTTGTTGAATAAATGAGATAATAACTTTTTTATGTGTTTGATTTTACTAAAACAATTGATATTTGTCGACAAGCCACTAGATTGCCAGAATTTCTATAAAGCCTGAGAAATAATCACATTTTATAAAACCTTGATTTCAGGGACAGTAATGCAATAAATTGTGATTTTTTTTTTTTTGTTAACTGTGCAGAACAAATTTATTTTTTGTATCATGATTTTATTATTGAATCACTTAGGTGAAGGTAAGTGATAGCTCACAAACAGTCTGTGTATCCATCAGCCATGTATAGTCACATTTTGCTCAGCAGGAATCACAGGACTCTTTTAGCTGCTGCACATTGAGCAGAGGTCAGAGTTGTATGTCAGCCTGCAGCCTATAAAAAGTTCAGACGTAGTCCTTCTACTTTTCTGGTCACACTGCCTTTTACAAATGGCAACACACAGCCAGAGGTCAGAGTCTTAATGCTGTAATGTTCAGAATTCTGTGTGGTAATTTTACACAATCAATTTCTGAATGTAGTCAACTCAAACCATTAGCTTGTGCTGCAGTACCTTTTGTTTGCACGTTTGGTTTAACACATTGATCATGTTGTCTCCTTGGAAAACTTAAGCGTGTCTGACTGGGACAGAAGGTGTGATATGTGTTGAGAGTGTTGCAGGCAGGAGCTGGCATGCTGCGGTCACATGCCTGATTTTCTCTCCCCTGCAGGTCAGAGCTGTAGGTCACATCGAGCCTGACACCTGCCAGCTCTGTGGCAGGGTGGTTTCTAGNGTCAGAGCTGTAGGTCACATCGAGCCTGACACCTGCCAGCTCTGTGGCAGGGTGGTTTCTAGGGAGGCTTATTCAAATATTAGAGTTATAGTGTAAGAAATGGTTGTTTTTATGCAATTTTCTATGATTGCAAAAGAGAATATTCTGTCTTTGTAGTTTTCCTCTCTTCATTTGTGATTTCTATTTGTGCACATTATTAGATTATCTGGATCGGATGCTACCTAAAGACCAAAATTATGCTTGAAAAAATTATGCTGAACCCTCATGTAATATTTGTGGATATACTATATATANTATATATATATATATATATATATATATATATATATATATATATATATATATGTGCCTTTTGTTTGCAGAAGAGAAGAGGAGGCTGCTGCTGCAAAGAAGGCAAAAGAAGAAGAGGAACGAAGGAAACAGCAGGAGTTCCAGCAGAGACTAAAGGAAGCAAAGGAACGTTTCCGGCTGGATTATTCCTGGCAGCATTCGCCACATGGTTCCAATCGGCAGGGAACATGGTATGGGAGCAACAAATATGGTGTTAAATCAGGGCAGGATACAATGGATTCAAGACCCTGGCAGCAGGGAAAGAGCGCCACCTGGCATGCTCAAGAGCCTCCCAACTTCCAGAGATGGGAATCTGGAAACTTGGGTGGTGGAGGCTTCCACAGCCAGGAGGGTTGGGGCAACACACAGTGGGATCAGGGAGCATTTTATGGCAAACAAGGAGGCCGACACCCCTGGCTTAGCAATGGAGGAAGCAGTAATGGAATCTATGGCCGAAACAACATTTCCCAGTACCCCAAAAGAGGCAAATCCACAGGTTTCTTTGGGTCTTTTCCGAGACATCCACCTCCACCAAGTTTTTCTGGTCACACTGCAGACAAGTTTCAAAATAAAAGCAACAGTCAATGGAGCAATGGAGGTCAACAGGGTGCTAGGCATCAAAATGGGCAAGGACGAAATGCAGAATATGACCACAACAGCTCTAACAGTTTCGGCAGCAGTCAGAAGCTGGACAAGACCTGCCGCTGGTCACCGTATCCAATCACAAAGATTTCTGACTTTGCAGCCCACAAGGATGCCTACCCCAGCTCAACAGAGAAGTTCTCCACAGTCCCCGCAACTCTGAATCAAGAAAAGGCACCAAACGTCAGTTCCTTGAACAGGAAGTCTCAGCCCGAACAAAAACCAGCATCGGTGACCTCTAATGGACAAAGTTTTGAAGCAGTAAAGAGGCACAGTACCAGTACAAGCAGTGAAAGGAGTAGCAGCAGCAGTAGAAGCAGTAGTGCTCAAAGAGATGGCCTCCATAACACCTCACCTGGTACCTCCAGCCAGAACCCAAATAAACCACATAAACATAAGAAGCTGTCCTCAGGTGATCTTAACATTAGAGCTCAACTCAAGAAAGCCTCCAGTCAAGAGCATGAGCTGTCCAAGTCAACTTCAAAGCGCAGCGGGCTCGGTTCTAAGTCGTCTTCCATTGGGCCATTGCAATCAAGGCAAGAACAGCAGATCCCAGAAATTCTGAAGCAAGCCAAAGAGATGTTGTTAAATAAGAGGAGCTCTTTGGATCGCTTCAGTAGTAACAACAGGGTGGAAACAGCACTGCACATCACAGAAGGGAATCAGGTTGGAGTGAACAAAGAAAACAGTTGTAGGCACAATGCAGTTAAATCAGCTTTGTCTGAATCAATCAGACCTCTGTATGAAGAGAAAGCAAAACCTGCATTGCCATCTTTAGACAGCAGCCAGTTTCTCCAGTCAGTGCATGTTAGCACCTCCACTATGGAAAAATCAGAGCCTGCAGCTTCGGTCGAGAAGGACAAGGAGGATAGGAAGAGAGTGGAGAAGGAATCGGCAGCCCCAGGTGAGGCTATGCAGGTTGCTGAAGCAGGGCAGAGCTCAGAGAGTGATGCCTCCAGAAGTGGAGAAGCTCAGACCACCTCAGCGTCAAACGCATCAAGTCTGTCCAAACTTGATCTGCCTTCTGCCCTCAAACGTGACCTGACCAAACACATCAGCTCCAAGAGCAAACCAGGAAGCCACGAGCCCAACCTGAACATCGCCAGGCGGGTCCGTAACCTGAATGAGTCAAGGAAAAGCGAGGCAGATAAGGAGTCGGGGATTAAACCGACTGTCCGACAGCTCATCAGCTCCTCCGGTTCTCGACGCAATGTAAACTGGGAGCAGGTGTACCAGGAGGTCAGAAAGAAGCAAGAACAAGGAAAAGGCATGCCAAGGTAAGATGTTTCTTACTTTTTAAAAAATTCCTCGTTAATACATCATGCGCTTGAAATGATAACACAGTCGGTGTTTGATACATAGAGTCTTTCAAGGTCAGTCTAACTTTCAGGTAGCATTAAGCATCTTTGCTATGCCCTGTCACCCTGTAGGTTTGGGATAGAGATGGTGTCATACGACCAGGAGGAACAGAGCCAGGAGGACGACGATATCCCTTTGCTTGAAGGTTTTCAGTGGGAGTCGGTTATGGACTCCACCGATTCAGGCACCTCACGGAAACGTTCATTGTCAGAGAGCAGCCTCGCCCCCGACCGCTCTGCATCCGCTCATTCCCTGTTTTCATCCCACATTTCAAAGGAGACGGCAGATAGAATAGGCCTCAGTCCATCTGGGATACTCAACTCAGAGCAACAGGGATCCTCCCTCTCCCCCAATAACACATCCACCCATGGGACCAGAGATAACCAGCATCAGGTAAAGGTGGAACAGATGCTTGGTCAGTGTGAGGCCAAAGCACAGAAGCAGCCAGACAAAATGTCAGGGACAATGAAGGGCCTCCAGCAATCTGATTCAGTGCTTGGAGAGAGCAGTTCAGGAATGGAGCTGTACGACGGTCAGGGGACAGGGAAGAAGCGAAGAGCTGCTGGGGTGAGTAAAGAAAACAAGCAGGTCTGACAGTCGTTGTTGTGCATTTTGACAGATCCGATAAACGAACAGTAAAAAAAGCGTTGACTGTCTCACTTTGTTCCCTTGTAGGAAGTTCCAAGCCCAGAAAGTGCTTGTTTGGAACGAAAAACTAAAAGAAGGAAAATCAAATCTAAGAGAGGTTAGTACGTAATCATAAAGATGTAAAATAAGACTTCTGTTTCAGTCCGCTTATTCATAGATTCATGAAATACCATATCATCTTGTCATAGCTTATTGACTGAAATTCATGTCTTCCTTGGGCACGACGCAGACCGTTTACAGATCGATCAGCTCCTGTCTGTGTCTCTGCGGGAGGAAGAGCTGAGTCGCTCCCTGCAGACTGTGGATGACAGCTTGAACCAGGCCAGAGCAGCACTGCAGGCTGCCTACATGGAGGTGCAGCGCCTCATGGTGGTAAAACAGCAGGTAGGTTTGAGCAAAGCCCTATATTTTTCTTGCTTATAGTGAAGCATTGAACTTATGACCTAATTATTACCCTACTTGAAAATACTTAAAAGCGGGACGAAGCATTTACTAGCTGATGGTTCTTGTCTGGCTTCTGCTTTCTCAGATGACCGCGGAGATGAGCACACTGCGAAACAAACGCATTGAGTTACTGAAAGAGATGCAAGGTAAAGCTTATCTTCCTATGCAATACATGAATTGTTTTTTTTTTTTTTTTTTTNTTTTTTTTTTTTTTTTTTGAACAAATCAACAAATATTTTGTTAATTTTTTTTCAGGTGGCGTAGAGGAGGCACCACACCTCAGCATGAAAGAAGAAAAGATGGACACTGAGTCACACACAACCTCTTCTGCACCCTCTTCTGTTAGAGAAACTGCTGCTGCCCCCGGTGCGAGCCAGCCCGACCACGGCGCCTCCTCTCCCTCCTCCAGCCTCCCCTCTATGCCCGTAGTTATCAAGCAGGAGCCTCAGTCTCCTGTCCACGTCAGCAGCGAGCCAGACCCTCTGGAGGATATGATCCACTGCGCTCACAGCACCACGCCGGAGCTGCATGTCGCTTCTACTGCAACATCTCGCTCAGGCAACCAGCAGCCATCACCAGAAAGAAGGTCTGAGCTGCATGATGCTAACAGAGAACATGTATGGGAAAATGTTGAAAGCAAAGAAAGCTTGTCAGGAGTGGTTCAGGCAGTGGAAAGAGCTTTGCAGGTGACCAGAGACACTCTCACTCCTTCATCTGACACTAAAATCTCTAGCCGCAGGAGCTCGGAAGTGGGGAGCCTTCCTGATGGTGCAGCCTCCCAGTCGTTTGAGTCCCCCTCAGTCCCAGCTTTACCTGCCTCCCCGACGGAACTGAGGAATGGAAAGCGTGTGAGGAAGCTGAAGAAGAGGAGGGTNCCTGCCTCCCCGACGGAACTGAGGAATGGAAAGCGTGTGAGGAAGCTGAAGAAGAGGAGGGTGTTGAAAAAGGCTCAAGGGACAGAGCAGCCTGAGAGCAGCGACACTGAACTGGATGGAGAAGCCTCCAGGCCGAAGTGGACTCGAACACGCAGGAGACCCAGCGGTGGCTCTCAAATCAGCACCTCCACTCTGCAGACCGCTGTGGAAGACGAAGAGGGCGACGTGGGCTTGGAGAGGGACAGGGAGGGCAGCGAGGAGGCGTCTGGGCCACTGCGACCGACAATCAAATGTGAGGAAGAAGACACGGCCCTCCTCAAAGTCCCCGCTGAGCTGAGGAGCTTTGACAGAGCAGGACCAGAAGAGAGCATGGAGGTCTCTGTGGAGGTCTCTGCAGCCTGCCAGCAGCCCTACGTGGACAGCCAAGTCCAGGTCTCAGAGTCCTACAAATCCGAGCCACAGACTGTGGCCTGCAATGAGGTCACCTCCACCAGTGACATGGATATCTACGTGTCTCCAGCTATCAAGTCCTATGAGAGGTGAGAGAAATCTTATTCGAGTTAAATTTGATTTTTCTAAGACCGTGACAAGGCCTGGTGTTTTATGAAAAGCCTTTTGTAATGAGTCCAATCAGAAGTGATTTTTTTTTCAGATTAAACATGATAAATTTGTAATTTTTTTCTTCCACAGTGATGCACAGATGATTCTCACGGTGCCAAAGATATTGAAGACATCATCAGGTATGTTCTTCTTTACATGTCTGTCCATGTTCTGCTGCATAACATACAGTTTCCCTAAACTTCCTGTTGTAGTCATAGTTTATCTTAAATCTGGGTTCCTTATCAGTGTCATTTTTTCGCTTTTTAATTTACATTTTCCTTATCCGTGAGTGAAATTGTGAAGTGAGAGCAGTACACAACTGATAAAAAAATAAATAGGAAACACAGTTTATAAGATAAATAAACATGATGCTGCTGATATTCATACAGTTTGAAAACATAACCAATCTTATAACCGTATCATGTTCTGAGGAGCCAGAATTGGAAATCTCATCCTCTTTCACCAGACTAAAATAGATCCAGAAGTACCCAAACGACTCTTTATGGGCAGGATATTCATAGAGCTGTGGAGTGTAGAATGTGACGAACGCTCTGAGAAAAAGACACGGCTTTCTGAGAATGTTTATATTTAAACTGTTATGTGTATATTGATTACTGTTGTCTCCTTTTCACGCTCTGCCATCTCTTTTGTGTAACTGATTAATTATTGGGACTGTTTTGTTCCAGGAAGAGCTAGCCAATGAGTTTATAATATTTTGATCTGAATTTATACAAGATGAAGAAATCAGCACATTTGATTGGATCTTTGGTAAAGGTCTAGCATTAGTTTACCAGCGTAGAGTTGTGTGTATGTATAGGATATATCAGTGTATGTTTCTGTGCATATGTATGTTTTTCAGATGTGTCTTCTGACCCCGGTGAGGACGCTGTTCCCACTGAGGGTGCATTCGAGGGCCATCAGGAAGCAGTGAATGCCATGCAGATCCACAATGGGCTGCTGTACACATGCTCCGGAGACCGAACCGTCAAGGCCTTCGACCTGGTGGTGGGTGTTGATCAGTCACGGGTCTTTTTCATTCAACAATTACCGTATATACTCGAATATAAGCCGATCTAGTGTATAAGCCGACCCCCTGATTTTGACTTGCAAATTTAGATTTTTAAAGAAACCCGTATATAAGCCGACCCTCTGATGTTGTTCCATCAATTTATTTGTTTAGCAAATTCCCTGTTTTTCTGGGTATTGTCATAGTATTCCTCTGATTTTCTGAAAAAAATCCACGTACCAGTAAACATGATATTATTTCAGCAGCTGATTACCGTAACTGACGGATCACGGCTTACTGGCCGCCGCAGAATGCGCTGAATAAGATGTTTAGTCAGGAAATACATCATTCTAAGGTATGATTTAAACTATTTTCCATGGGTAGTGGTAATGGGTAGTATTTCCACCTCTGGAAATTTTGTTCTCTGGGATCAAATTTGAATTTCTTGTGTATAAGCCGAGCCCTCAATTTGCTTTGTGAAATTTGGTAATAAAAATTTGGCTTATACTCGAGTATATACGGTATTTCCTATTTGAAATATTTCAGTGCAACACCAGAGCAACCTTTTGTACTTTTAATTCCTATTTCAGACCCATAAATGCGTGACTGTGTTTGAGGGTCACAGTTCAAAGGTGAACTGCCTGTTGGTGTCAGCGGCTCCCAGCCTGCATCACCGCCTCTACTCAGGTTCCAGCGACCAGACTATCCGCTGCTACAGTCTCAGGGTGATTAGCTTGATTGATTACAGTAACCAATGACTGAATCTTTGTCTGAAATTGATAGCATACACGTTCATATTTTTCAGTCTAAGCATAAATCTGGACAAATGTTATGTTTCATTTAATTAAATTTGCTATATTTTGGGATCCGGTTCATATCTGGACTCTGATTCTTGGTGATATTCCTTTCATTCCACAGACGCAGGAGTTTGAGCAGCAGTTTTCTCTCTCAGACCGAGTCCTCTGTCTGCACAGCCGCTGGAAGGTTTTGTACGCCGGCCTGGCTAATGGCACAGTGGTGACCTTTAACCTCAAGGTAAGACCTGCAGTGTCACAGAAGCCTCACTGAATTTAATACTGTTATTCTGGGTTCCAACTGTGTTACTATGATGGATAGAAGTTGTAGTGGCGATTTGTGCAAATTTAAACAAAATTAAATTCAAACTGCCACTGAGGTAACCGGGAATCTTTCTTACGCAGACAAAAGAAGTCCGTTGTCCAGGCAAATGTTGCATTTCTGTGAAAGTTCATTTCTTCAGTTTAAAGCAAATAAACAGATAAATGGTGTCTCCCATCTGTCTTGCAGTCCCCGATTTACAAACGTCTGACTTACGAACAATCCGTACTTACGAACCTACTGCCATAAAGTCTATTAAATTAAAAATTCAAATTACACATAATGATTCGTAATAATGAATAGCGCGCTACTTTGCGACACACATCGAAACATTGCACGTTGTCTACGGTTCAGTGGTATTACTATATGTTTAAGATGTTTTAGTATATCTAGAAGTGTTTTTCTTTAATGTTTCTTATACATAGAAAAGTACTATACTGATGCTAGATATGTATATATATATATATATACACATAGTCACCTGAAGTAACGCCCAATGATTTCAAAACAAAAGTATCAATAAAATACCTAATTAACTTACTTAATACTGCAACAAACAGATCTTAATCTACATCTATCAAAACTCAACAAATTAAATTACTACAAATTAAACTGAGAAATACAAAAATTATGAATAGCTCCTACAGAAGTAATTTTTTTGGCGATTCTTCATTCCTCCCTCAGACAAACAAGCAGACGGATGTGTTTGAGTGTCATGGGCCGAGGGCGGTGAGCTGCCTCGCCTCGTCACAGGAAGGAGCACGAAGGATCCTGCTGGTCGGCTCCTACGACAGCACTATCAGTGTGAGAGACGCCAAGAGCGGGCTCCTGCTGCGCACGCTGGAGGGACACGCCAAGACCGTGCTCTGCCTGAGGGTCGGTTCGGTTGATGGGATGAATTTCCAACAAGAACATAACCGATTCAAAAGAGGAAAAAAGACTTGGAACTTTACACAAAGCAGAAATTATAGTATAAAGAAATGTATCGCCGTGATCTGTTATAGGTTTTCTCTTTGTCTTGTGATCTTTTTTTCTTCAGGTGGTCAGTGACCTGGTGTTCAGCGGCTCCAGTGATCAGACTGTCCATGCACACAACATCCATGTGAGTCAACCTGTTCTACTCTTTTAAAGGATCTGATGTCACAGAGTTATTTCTAAAAGTGATATTTTGACGTCACGCAGACCGGAGAGCTGGTGCGGGTGTATAAGGGCCACAGCCACGGCGTTACGGTGGTGGCTGTCCTGGGGAAGGTGATGGTCACAGCATGTCTGGACAAGCTGGTCAGAATCTACGAGCTACAGGTCCGCCTCCTTTACCCATCTGACTTCAAAAAAAAAAAAAAAAAAAAAAAAGTTATTATTGGTTTAGCCAATAGGAGGTCTCATCTTCATTTATCCTATTTGGAAAATTTTAATAAATTTCAACTCTTTTTTTCCTCCGCAGTCTCACGAGCAGGTGCAGGTCTACGGTGGACACAAGGACATGGTGATGTGTATGACCGTCCACAAGAGCATGGTGAGACATCTTCCAGCACTAAATGCACAGAAAATATCTCCTTTTAAAATAATACTGCAAGGTTGTCTTCACATATATTAAGAAGTAAACAGGTTGATTTTAGTTTTGTGCAGATTTTTGAAGAGCGTGAGTTTGTAGTTTCGATTCTCACCCATTACTTTTGTGTCTGTTGTGTTTAAGATCTACACAGGCTGCTATGACGGCAGCGTTCAGGCTGTCAAGCTCAACCTGATGCAGAATTACCACTGCGGGGTAAGATAAGGGGCAGGAAGTGGAACTGAGGGGTGAATGGGTATGACTCGACCTCTTTCAGGATAGATTTCAACAGGAAAATCTTATGTTAACATGCGTGGGGGCCTCTGAGGTTTGGGTGACTGGCTGTGACCCTGTTTTTTTTTTTTTTTTNTTCGGGCTGACGGAGCATCTGCACCAACACCTGATCAACGACCACGCCGGTCCCAACGTCCAGACGCTCAAATGCCGCTGGAAAAACTGTGAAGAGTTTTTTGGTGCATGCAACAGCGCCAAGCAGGTAGAAACCTGTTTAAAGGACCATACCACCCCTTTTTTGAGCCTAATATATTCAATTTTCATACGTTTCGTTACTGACAATCATTTCCCAAAAGATAAAACCATATTTCAGCTTTCCTGATATTTTGCAAAATCTCTTAATCTTTCAAAATCAAATATTCAAGCGATACACCCACCTTAAAAATCCATGTTTCTCCTGCTAATAGTTATGCAACCTAATGAAGTCACAGTCATTTAAAATGCAGGTCTTCTTTTGGGACTATATTCCCCGGTGGAGATATACATTCACTCCACGCTTTTTATTACGCTTAAATGCTAAAATTATGTAACTTCTAAAAAAAACCTGAATACTCGTCTTGTTGGTGATGATGGATTACCTATCCCAAGATCGTTTCAAGTATCAAGTTAATAGTGTACCAGAATGAATTGAAACCAATGGGTGGTCTGGAAAGTAGTTTTAATTCACCATTCCAGTAGTATGCTTTGGGAAATGATTATACATTACATGTATGAAAATTGAAGATATTAGGCTCAAGCATGCAAAATGGATGGTATGGTCCTTTAATCCTCAGAGTCAAAGTATAGGTTCATGTTTTGTCGTCTGTTTCTTTTTGGAAAACTCACTTAATTTTTTTGAACTGTTTACTTCCTGTAGGGAATGCTGGTGCACATGCAGAAACACACTGAGGAGGTGACTCAGCTGGAGCCGTGAGGGAAGGAGGAAACGCCATTTCTCCCTCAGCCTTCCCCCTGTTTCTTTCTATCTTTACCCCCCCCCCCCNCCTCCCATATTGGGGGGGCTGTTTTGTGGGATCCACTTAAGTTAGCAGCGCTCTCCCGTTGAGCCCGATGAGTGGCGTCTGATGACTCCATCCATTACGTTCTGTGTTGGAATCCAACAATTTCTCAATAATTAAAGGAGGGTTGTGCTGTTTTTTACATTTGACACCTTCTCCTCTTTTGTCTGACCACACTTCCTCTTTTCTCTGACCAAAATCAGACAAACACGTGACTTTGTTATTGAAGAAACTTCAGCGTTGCCGGTAGCAGAGGGATTGCTTTGCTTTCTGTTGGAGCCGACTCAAAAATCAGTAGCAGCGTTTGTTTTTCAGGTTGGTTGGCTGCGATATGGCATGGGTTCAGAGATGCTTTTATTGTTGTTATAAGTGCATTTGTGATGTGTTATCATGGTGAGCAACCTCGTTATTTTTCTTTTACTAATTAAATTTGTCATTATTCACGCAAGGCAGACTTATGTTTGGGTAAATTGAGTCACTAGTGAGTGATGTCTTTTTTTTTTTAATTAATTTTGCCTCGTCCCAGGCCGTATTTAATTTCAGCGTGATACATTATGAGTTAAAAGTTTTCAAGAAGCTTCATGGAAGTGAGAGTTATTATTTGCTCATTTATTTTTGTTTGTTTTTATTTTATTGTCCAGATAAAGACCTTTCTGACTCGTTTTGTTCGAAGTTTTTTTTTTGTGTGTGTTGCTCTGTGATATGAAGGCGTTGAAGGATTTGGTGCAGTGTCGTGTGATCTGGTCTTAGATTGCCACTTGAGGATTGACATTTGCAGTGATAAAAGAAATTAGACACGGTGTGTGTTTGTATGTGTGTGTACGAGTGTGTATTTCCATATGTGGACATGTTTATACCTGTTTATCTTCCTAATTGTTTTCCATGAGTGAGTGTGTGTGATTGTTTTTATCATAACAGGATTTCCTCTTCAAAAATCTTACTGGGGAATTTTCATAAAAGGAGCAGAAGGCACAGGAGTTTTTTTTCCCCCCCCAAAATGTAGAATTTTGTTTGGTTTGATGCTTTTGCATGGAGGTGAAGGATGTTTAGAGGAGGTGTTTGAAGGAAGAGCTTGAAAGATAGAATTCGGATTCCTCTCCCATGCCATACCTAACTCCCCATAAAATGAGGATATTAACCCATTTTAACCAGTGTGAAATCCCAGTTGATGCTTTTTTTTTTTTTAGGAAGTTGTTCTCAGCCCAATTAACTTGACATTCTCATGGCCACCATCTTTCAAACTCGACTCATCTGCTTGTTATTTATGACTGAAGAAAGCGTGCTTTACCTCCTACTTGGCATTCCTGAGTTTCTTCAAGTTTTTCTGTTGTTTTCAAAGTTGTGAACTTGTAACAGATATTTTTTAAGAAAGTGCAATCTAAGAAGTGTTAATAATAAAAACAAAATTTTCAGCATTATTAATCATTTGTCAGTGTATTCCTGTGGGGATGTTTGATTTATATACGTGGGATAATCCACAAATTGGAACAGTCAAACCAATAACTACACAATCATTTATTTGGTTAAAATAGTTCAAATGTCGTACACTCATTTGACCAAAGCTTTAATAGAAACCACAAAATGCTGGAAACCGTATTCTTCAAATGTCGTCTGCTCCATGGAGAAGCTTGTTTCATGGCCGTTTTGTGAACGTCGTCCAGCTGGATGAACAGTGGAAGCACCAAGGAGACCTATCCAGAACTGGTGTAGGCGAGGGTTGGAGTCCAGCGCTGTCATTAGTGGGGTGAGCTGACTCAAGGATCCCACAAAAGCAGAAATCAGGGTGGGGGGGGGCGGAGTCAGATTTCTTAGCTACGCCCCTGCTTGTACAACTTTTCACATGTAGGAGCGATTTATCCGATTTGTCCACTAGAGAGCGCTGTTCCTGGGTTGGACACAAGAAAAAGGCCTTGCTGGTGGCTTTGATTGGTAAAAGCTTACAGCTGGAGCACCAGGCTGTTGGTTACAGAGATGGACAGTGAACTACGAGAGGAATGGCTACTGGAAGAGATTCTGTGAAAAAAAAGGTTCTGTGTGTTTGATGCCTGAGAAAAGTACAGTACGTGTGTTACGGGGTGGTTAATGAGGTGAAAGAGAACCAATATGTCTGTGAAGAAAAGATGAGAAAGCTCGATCAGAAGGAACTAAGAAGAGGACGTTGTGGAAGTGGAAGGAGCGGTCAGGCCTGAGGGAGCACCGGGTGGAGGTGGGTGGTGAGTCACGGTGAATCATGAGGTAAAGGCTGGCAGGTCTGGTCCTCATGTGGAGTGGATCTCACCTGGGAGAATTTGGGCTTTTCTAGGCGTACATGGTCAACTGCAGCCACTGTGTATAGGTGAAAAGGGAAAAAAAAAAGATAAAAAACAGCTTTAAAAAACTCAATCCAAAAGAGCAAATAAAGCTTGAATGGTACATTTATCATAATACCTACATCATCAAAAAGTTTGACAGGGCTTCGATTTGATAATATTCTTGAAATAAATGTATTAATTTAATGTCAAATAGAACTAAATTACACTAAAATCTTACGATGCTTAACTTTTTGAGAGAAAAAAAAGGCAAATGTCCCAATAATTTTGAGCCCAAGTGAACATATCAGTTTTTTCAGGCTTCCAAAACCACAAAAATAAGTCTTTGTTATACAAGCTGCATCTGTAAAGTCACTGATATTCAGAAACTTCTTTATAAGTTTTTCTAGCAGCAGGTTAGTGTGATCCTTTAGCATTTCTCACCTCCAGGACGCTGAGTATGATTGTACCATCTCCTTCCTGATCGAAGGCCTGGAATGCCCCTGCAACCAAACACAAGTATGAGCCACCCAATGTAAAATCACAAATAATCCATTCTTAAAGCTGAATATAATCTATTACAAATGACTGATTATTGATTAACAGACTCCAAATCAAACCTGACTGTTTCTGTGGGCGTATTTGTGGATGTGCACATCGCAGACTTACTGAACGTGGCCTCCAGCCGAACCAGGCAGCTGATGAAGCTGTCGAAGTCGATGTTCATGCTCTCATTGGCGTAGCGCATGGTGATGATGTCATACAGCTGGTTGTTGAGACGGAAGCCTGAGTGGGACACAAGACACATGACTGTACAGTGACAGACATTCAGAGGAAGAGTTCAGACTGTAGATTCCTACTGTCCAATTAAAAACGGAACATTTAGATCAGGATTCCACATCAGGATGTCAAAATGTAGTCTGGAGCGAGATTCTGTTTTATAATGATATGTTGTTTATTAAGCAAAAATTCAAAAGTTTAATTCAAAATTCAAATTGATTCAAAAGTTCATTCAAAAATTCAAAATACAAAAATTCAAGCCTCTAATTCAAATATCAAATCCAAAAAAGCATCTGTATCTGCTGCTGGAAACTGGAGGTTGACAGATATTGGATTTTTGAGGCTGATATCAATATTTAAGAGTAAAACAGAAATCAAGTTTTTTTTTTGTTTTTTGTTTTGTTTTAAATTAAAGGCAACAGTAAATCCATAAAAATCACTGGAATTCAAATTAGCAAATATTAAGCATAAAAAATCCTAAAAATTTCTTGAATTAAAAAAATATTTAAATTTACATTAACATGCAACATGCAAAGCAAAATTGGCATGCATGCATGTTAACATATATGCCAATATTGATATACGTTACAGTGAAAAGTAAATATCGGCCATGAATATCAGTTTGTCAATATATTGGTCAGGTTCTACTGAAAACCCTCTGAGTCACAGCTAATCAATAAAACAACATGATTCTGTTCCTCCTCACTTCATTCTAAAAGGTTCTTGATTTTTAGACATGATTTTAAAAAAATCTAAAAAAAAAAATTCTAGAAATGAAAAAAATCTTAAAAATTCTCAACTCTTCAGAGTCTTTGACAAACTTTAAAACTCAAAATCTTAAATTCTGACAAAATCCCCCACCCATCAAAACAAAAAAAAAAAAAAANAAAAAAAAAAAAAAAAGCCACATGTAAAAATAACTTCAGACTCCAGAGGTTTGATGATGGTCTGGGTGTCGGTGATCGTACCTGCATCGTTGACAGTGTTCCTCATCTCATAACTGTTGATGCTTCCACTCTGATCAAAGGTATAATGTTTAAAAATTCCCTAGAAAATATAATATATAACATCAGAATTTAGGGATCATCACTTAAAAACACTTCGACTGAAGGTCTGCAGGTAAAAAAAACAAAAAAAAAAAAANAAAAAAAAAAAAAACAGGAGGTGACATTAGGTTAAAGGACCATACCATCCATTTTTCCTGTTTGAGCCTAATATATTCAATTTTCATACATGTTACATTATTGACAATAATTTCCCAAAGGATAAAACTGTATTTCAGCTTTCCTGATATTTTGCAAAATCTCTTAATCTTTCAACATCAAATATTCAAGCGATACAGCCACCTTAAAAATCCATGTTTCTCCTGCTAATAGTTACCCGGCCTTATAAAGTCACGGTCCTTTAAATTTTTCGATAAACACAGGTCTTCTTTTGGGACTATATTCCCCAGTGGAGGCATACTCTGCGCTTTTTATTTTTTTAAAATTAAGTAACTTCTAAAAAAAAAACCCTGAATACATGTCTTGTTGGCGATGATGGATTACCTAACACCTATAACCGATACCGATTACCTGTAATAGTGTATCAGAATGAACTGAAACAAATGGTGGTCTAGAAGGTAGGAAAAACATTTTAATTCACTGTTCCAGTAGTATGCTTTGGGAAATGATTGTCAGCAACGTTACGTGTATGAAAATTGAATATATGAGGCTCAAACATGCAAAATGGCCAGGATGGTCCTTTAATGATTAAATACGTTCAGTAATAAACTCATAGTAAAGTGAGTAAATATAATATTTCTCATGAGGGAATAAATTCTGATGATAAAGAGATGGATTCCCACCTGCCACTGTTTGATCTTATTCCACAGATGTCTGAACTCCTGCAGGTTGAGTCTTCCTGTTCCGTCCATCTGAACAGCAGCAGCAGTTAAGACCAAACGGTGAAAACACGATTTGACTCAGAAAACATGTTTCAGATTTCAATACTGCCGTACGAACTGAAAAGTCACATTTTTATCAGGAACATTTAGCAGATGTTATGAGCAAGTGTTTAACCCTTTGAAAAATAAAGCTGCTGTTGTAATTTTATTTTTCATTTAATTTATTTTGTTAACTGAAAGGTGCATTATATAAAAAAAACAAAAATCCTTTATTAGGATGAGACATTTTAGTTTGTGTAAATCTTCTGTAAACAGCAAATAAGCAAATATGAAGTCTTCAGTCAAATGACAGTGTGGAAGGGTCAGTCAAAAATTTTCAGATTTTTTTGTTTTACAATCAATTCTTTTTTTCTGTACAAATTTTATTTTCCAAATTTTTCATTTTCTAGATTTTTTCTAAGTTTTATCCATAAAGTTTTTAGTATTTCCAGCACAAAATTCCATCCCTCAATTTATTTTTAGAAATAAATCAAGTTTTTCTATATTCAAAAATTTTCTATGAATAGTGTAGAAAATTGTCACAAAATTTGAGCCAACAATTTTTTTATAGTGCATTTTTGCAGGAAAATTGAATAACAGTAAAATGACGTTTAGCCTGAAGAAGGATAAAATAATCATTTTGTTTGTATTCTGCTTAGTTTCATTAAATCCTAAGTTATCATGACAATAATTTGAGAGGAAAAACGTGAACATTAGGTCAGAGGTCAGTAGGACTCAAAAACATACTGGATATACTGACAGATAAAAATATGAGTAGTGGGGTGGAAGGAGGTCTAGGGAAAGTGGAGGTCAGGTACAGACCCTGACGTGGGTCTCGGCAGGTTGTGTATCCTACACACACACACCCACCTGATGCACTTGATACAAAGGATACGTCCATCAGAGCAATCATGCTCCTGCAGCTCTCCAGACTGAAGCCATCCGTGTTCAGATCCTTATCTGGAGGAAGACAAACAGAGAGCGCTGTGAAATGATTTAAAGGACCATTCCATCCATTTTGAATGTTTGAGCCTAATATATTCAATTTTCATATGTTACGTTACTGACAATCATTTCCCAAATGATAAAACCATATATCAGCTTTCCTGATATTTTGCAAAATCTCTTAATCTTTCAAAATCAAATATTCAAGTGATACACCCACCTTAAAAATCCATGTTTCTCCTGCTAATAGTTACGCAGCCTTATGAAGTCATGGTCCTTTAAATTTTTCCATAAATGCAGGTCTTCTTTTGGGACTATATTCCCCGGTGGAGGCATACATTCACTCCACGCTTTTTATTGAGCTTAAACACTAAAATTACATAACTTCTAAAAAAACCTGAATACACGTCTTGTTGGTGATGATGGATTACCTATCCCAAGAACGTTTACAGTATCAACAAGTTGATTTTAATAGCAGAATGAACTGAAACCAATGGAGGTCTGGAAGGTAGGAAAAACATTTTTAATTCACCGTTCCAGTAGTATGCTTTGGGAAATGATTGTCAGTAACGTTACATGTATGAAAATTGAATATATTAGGCTCAAACATGTAAAATGGGTGGTATGGTCCTTTACAAGGGCAATGAGCATGACTTACAGTATTTTTAAAATGCTGACAGGAAACCGGTTTGATTTTACAACAAAATGTTGAGCATGTGACAAAGTCATTGAATCTTTCTGTGCTTTGCAGGTGAAAAGACATGTCTTCCAGGTTAAACGTAGCTAAATTTGGTTGTAAAAAAAGTAAAGTTTTCCACTATTTCAACAGCATTTCATTCTGTTTTTCATTGTCTGCTGAGGCTCTGATACATGTTATAACGAAGGCAGTGAAATGTGATTGAAGCATAGGTCATATGTAACCAAGATGTCTATTAAAACCCAATCATTTCAACTATATTTAGTGAGGGTATTAACCTAGATAAACTCAAAATAATTAAAGGGACAATATATTGAGTTGTGACCATTTGTATCAAACAAAAATGACTAAATCACATGAAAACAGAAGCCAATGGAATTTCCTTAACATGTAGTTCCTCTAATCACCACTAGGCTGGCACACAAAAACTCTAACTTCTCTTTAGAAAAAATACAAAGTCAGCATATTTTCCTGACATGTTAGTGTGTAAGAGACTCATTTTACAAACAGTGAAAGTTTTCACATTTGCTGCTTGTTGCTCAGACTAGAAGTTTAAAGTTTCTTTCAGTAATAACTGGATTTACGTTCAGTGATCACTCTGTTGAGAACGTTTTTCAGTTCGTTGGCTGTGATTTCCATTTCCTGCAAAATGAGACGAGATGGGACTAACTACTTCCTTTCGACTTTAAATGAAAACATATTCAGAACAAGCTCACGTCTGACCCCTCAGGTTCCTGTACTCACATCTCCGGCTATCTCCTGAAAGATGGTCCTGAACTGCTGGTCCTCCTCGCTCTCTTCCCCTGCCGAGGCCGGCGCCGGCTGAGACATCACGGAGCCACAAGCAGAGAAGACAATAAGAGGAAGAAGATGATGTGGAAGAGAAAAAGTATGTGAACTCATTTTTTTCCTCATTATGCATATTAAAATCTGTTTTCATTCAATGATTTGCCTCTGAAAGCCCCACGGTATCACAGAGGAAAGACTTACCACAGGGTGGTCAGCCTCGATCCTGTTCTCTATCTCCCTGGATGAAGATGAATAAACAGCAGTTACCATGGTGACAAGATGTGGAGACCCGCCTCACATCTGGACTATAAGCCTGTCTGATTATCCTTCAAATGCTTGAATATGCTTGACATTTGGTGTCTTAATCATCAGAAATTTGCACAACTTTTAAAGGCTTATAGTCCCATTACATTACAATTAAAATGGCAAATAATTCCAATAACTATTATCATCAATACCTGCTGTGAATACATTATCTTAGTTTAGTGCCACATGTTGCTTCTTTTAGTTTTTTCTTCCATTTTTATCAAACTAGCTTGCAAAAGGTGATGTCTCCTTGCTTTTATATTTTGTATTCGATGAGTTTTTAAATCAACTTTCAATTGAAAGTCGACATGGATAATGGGTAAAAATGCATTTTCCAAACTGTATTTCAGTCTAAAAATATGAGCAACCATTTGATTTTCAAAATAGGAATAAACTAAACGTATTGATTTTATATTACTTGTAAAAAAAAAAAAAAAAAAAAAAAAAGACCCATGTGTGATGTAAAGCCAAATTTAGTTATTTAAAGCTCATCCAATCAGATTGACATCCAGGTTTCTCGTTCCGTCAGCCTGCAGGCTCCACGTGTCGTCTGTTTGTCGAAGCTGGAGTATGAAGGTGCTGAAAGGAAACGTTTACCGGAGCACGTCCAAATGTGAAGTAGCTTGTCCTAAAAAAGATTCCATAACAGCTTCGAACTGTGGCCGATTTCCTCCAGCTCTACAAATTAAATTGTCGTTAAAATGGTTTGTTCTTTAGTTGTTTACGGCCCACCTGACCAAGCAGCCCAGCACACACACAAACCCATCATCCATACAATCAAATTAACATCTATAAAAGCTTTTAACGGGGTTATGTATGCATCATTCCCTCTCCCAGGCCACCCTGCTCTCCCTCACGCACTCACTCTGAGGTGTTCCTCTTTTCAGAGAAGACCCGCAGGATGAACTCGCCTCCTGGTGTGGCTCGTATGTGGAGGGAATGATGACGTACTCGCTGAGGCGGAAGCGCTGCGTCACCTCGCGCAGGTTGATGTAGGACTTACAGCGGGCCTTGGAGGAGTTGGACAGGAAGAAGNCTCGCTGAGGCGGAAGCGCTGCGTCACCTCGCGCAGGTTGATGTAGGACTTGCAGCGGGCCTTGGAGGAGTTGGACAGGAAGAAGTCCTTCTGCATGTGCTGCTTGTTCCCGTGCATCTGCTAGGTGAAGGGATGATGGGAAAGAACAGGGTGCCGAACAAAGGCAAGTACTGAGACGATGAAACAGAAGGATCTACTTAAAGGACCATACCGGCCATTTTGCATGGTTGAGCCTAATATATTCCATTTTCAAACACATAACGTTACTGATAATCATTTCCCAAAGCATTCTCCTGGAACAGTGAGTTTAAAAAATGTTTTTCCTACCTTCCAGATCGCCATTGGCTTCAGTTCATTCTGGTTCACTATTAAAATCAGCCTGTTGATACTTGAAACATTCTTGGGATAGGTAATCCATCATCGCCAACAAGACGTGGTTTTTGTTTAGAAGTTACATAATTTTAGCCTTTAAGCACAATAAAAAGCATGGAGTGATCTGAAAATGCTTCCTGTTGTCAGTTCTTCACTACAGCACTTGAATGCACCACTAGCAATCATTTTCAGATCACTCCGCGCTTTTTATTGTGCTTAAAAGCTAAAATTATGTAACTTCTAAAAAAACCTGAATACACGTCTTGTTGGTGATGATGGATTACCTATCCCAAGAACATTTCAAGTATCAACAAGTTGATTTTAATAGCGTACCAGAATTAACTGAAACCAATGGCGGTCTGGAAGGTAGAAAAAACATTTTTAATTCAGCATTCTAGTAGTATGATTCAAAATGATTGTCAGTAACGTTACATGAATGAAAACTGAATATATTAGGTTCAAACTTGCAAAATGGCCAGTATGGTCCTTTAAAATCTAAGATATAAAAGAGTGTTTGATGATTCAGGGTGTAATTAACTTGCAAACTGATGCTCCACTGTGTTCCCTTCAGTCCTTCCTTACCTCCTTTGGCACCTAAAGGAGACAAAGGTAACTTTAGTGTGAGATGGAATGAAAATTAAAACCAAATGTTTAATATTTTTATGGTGTTGGAATTGTTCAAACGTGTGTTACACGGGTTCAGAATGGTTGATGTGAACTCAACAGGTCACCTTGTAAACAGCGAATCCGATGGTGTAGAGGTTGGCTCCCATCTTGCGCTCTTTGCGTCTGTTCTTCTGCATCAGCGCCACCACGAAGGTGCAGGCCGGCTCGTTGTCCTCTGAGTCATCGTCCTCCTCCAGGAGACGAAGGCGGTACTGAGGGTTGGTCCAGAAAGTGTCTGCAGGAAATTGAGAAATAGTTTACCAGGAGACGAAGGCGGTACTGAGGGTTGGTCCAGAAAGTGTCTGCAGGAAATTGAGAAATAGTTTCTTGAGAAAGACTTTCTTGCTCCTTCATTATAATCATGGTGCTTTCTAATCCAGTCTCTTCTTCATTGACTGACTACCACCTTCTCCCAGATCTGAGCGCCATGACCAACCAAAAACAAGAATCAGAGTCCTTTGCTGGCTTCCTGTCTGTGAACACGGCCATTTCTGGTCACAGGGAATCACAGTCATTGGAGGTAGGTACGAACGGGTTTCCATGATGGTGGGCAGGAGCTGATTTTTCAAGCTGACAAGTTGCTTTTCATTCTAAATGTTTTAGATTGGGCATGTTCGATCAGAAAGTGAACAGCCTGTAAAAGTACCACCACCCCGCTCATCTCCGCTGTGAGATCAGGACATGAAGGAGCAAACATGCTCTGGTGCAGAATGTGGTACCTGGGTAGTTCCTGCAGCCTCCGGCGGAGCAGCCTCGCACCCAGCGGCCCTCGTTCACGGAAACTGTCCACTTATGGAGCTTGTCGACCTCCAGGGCGTCTGGGGTGAGGTTACAGATCTCAATCTTGGTGTAGTTCTTCTTGAAGTCCTCAAATGACATCCTGGATGGATGGGGGGGGGAAACAGAAGCTCTAAAATGTTGACCTTTGGTATCACACATATATAGTGTACATATGGTGTATATAGTGTAAATAACATGGAGTAAAATAAAAATATGTCACCAGAACTCTCCGTCCTCAGCGCTCTGGTGCTGTAGTTTCTCTTTCTCAGCCTTAGAGAGCGTGGCCCACTCCTTTGAGCTACAAGTAAGTAGAACCAAAGATGAATTTAAAAAAAAAACCCTCTATAACAGGAAAGTAGGGCTGAACATAAAGGCTTGTGAGGAAAGATGGCCACTTACTTGTCACTCCATGGACCGTTCCACTCCACCTGACCCCACGGGTTCCTGAGACGCACCAGACATGCTTTAGTGTCCTTATGCTCAGACGGTTTGCACTGTGGGAAAAATTAGAGACAGAGGAGATTCTTATATTTCTCATCTTTACTTGTTGGAGACTTTAAAGGACCATACCAGCCATTTTACATGTTTGAGCCAAATATATTCAATTTTCATACATGTAACATTACTGACAATTATTTCCCAAAGCATACAACTGGAACGGTGAATTAAAAATGTTTTTCCTACCTTCCAGACCGCCACTGGTTTCAGTTCATTCTGGTATGCTATTAAAATCAACTTGTTGATACTTGAAATGTTCTTGGGATAGGTAATCCATCATCCTGAACAACACGTATATTCTGGTTTTTTTGAAGTTTTGTAATTTTAGCATTTAAGCACAATAAAAAGTGTGGAGTGACTATATGTCTCCACCAAGACATAAAAGAAGACCTGCATTTATGGAAAAATTTTAACAGCCGTGACTTCATAATTTTGCGGAACTATTAGCAGGTGAAACATGGATTTTTAAAGTGGGTGTATCACTTGAATATTTGATTTTGAAAGATTAAGACATTTTGAGAAATATTAGGAAAGCTGAAATACGGTTTTATCCTTTGGGAAATAATTGTCAGTAACATAACATGTATGAAAATTGAANTGAAATACGGTTTTATCCTTTGGGAAATAATTGTCAGTAACATAACATGTATGAAAATTGAATATAGTAGGCTCAAACGTGCAAAATGGATGGTGTGGTCCTTTAATGCCATAACAGTATCGTTGTTCAGTCGTACCTCCTCCACTGCAGTCACAGAGTAGGCGTGACCCTTCACAAGTCCTGTCACGGTACGAGTCTCAAAACGAGCGGGAACGAGCGACTGCAGATACACAAATACAGAAAATGTTTGAAGAGAGAAGTTCCATAACAAAATTTGACATTTCATCTAAAAGACATAACTGAAATTGGCTTTTTTTTAGTCACTTATTTGCAAAAGCAGACAGGTTTTGAGATCTGTCTCGCTAATTTGACTCACATCAATGGAGCAGCCCATGAGAGAGCCTCTTTCCAGAGCTTTCTTCATGATCTTGTAGAGCTCTTTGGGAGCTTCCTTCATCTCATAGAACTCAGTGACTCCGCCCGTGAAATCCTCCATGGCCTCAGTGGTATTTCCACCCTTCAGGGCCTCGTAGGAGCCGTGCAGCCTGATTATTAGTGTTTAATAAGGGAGCTTGGATGTAAGATTAAATTTAGCATTTCAGGCATCTGATTTAGGAATATTAGTACTCAGTAACTAAATATGGAAATAAAAGCTCTTCTACTCTGTGCTGCAGTATAAAATGATTTGGTACACTCACTTGGCGTAGGCCTTCTCCAGCAGGGCGCTCCAGAACTCGTTCCTCTCGGCGGACTTGGTGAAAACCAGCTGATTGTTGAAGGTCGGGATGCGGTTGTCAATGACGACGTCAACCTAATCGCCATACCGCTAGAACTGGAGGATAAAAGAGGTCAGGGAGGAGAAACAATACTACTGACTCTCTTGATTTTACTTCAACTTTCTCATAGCAATAACGTTCAATGGACCTTCATCATGATTGTTTTTATTTGTCAAATTTTTAAGTTGTGAGTATTGTTGCAACTCTTATTTTGCTTTATTTGTCAGGAATATCAACTGTAAAACCACCTGTCCTTAAAGGACCATACCAGCCATTTTTCATGTTTGAGCCTAATATATTCCATTTTCCATACATGTAACGTTACTGACAATCATTTCCCAAAGCATACTACTGGAACGTGAATTAAAAATGTTTTTCCTACCTTCCAGACCACCATTGGTTTCAGTTCATTCTGGTATGCTATTAAAATCAACTTGTAATACTTGAAACATTCTTGGGATAGGTCATCCATCATCGCAAACAAGACGTGTATTCAGGTTCTTTTCGAAGTTATGTAATTTTAGCATTTAAGCGCAATAAAAAGCATGGAGTGAATGTATGCCTCCAGCGGGGAATATAGTCCCAAAAGAAATCGAAAAATATAAATGACCTTGACTTCATAGGGCTGCGTAACTATTAGCAGGTGAAATATGGATTTTTAAGGTGGGTGTATCACTTGAATATTTGATTTTGAAAGATTAAGAGATTTTGCAAAATATCAGGAAAGCTGAAATATGGTTTTATCCTTTGGGAAATGATTGTCAGTAACGTAACATGTATGAAAATTGAATATATTAGGCTCAAACATGCAAAATGGTTGGTATGGTCCTTTAACATCAATTAACTGATGATGCCACATGTCTAGGTGGAGGGTGGTTTGTAAGAAAAATACTACAACTGATCTTGATCCCAATCACAGAATAAGAGGAAAGAATAAAAAAATAAGCATTGAATATGGGAATTTTGAGGAGTTAGATGGTTGTTTCTGACCTGGAAGTGGAAGATTCCACCATAGCTCTCTGAGAAGCTTTGCTCCTGGGGAACAACCTGGTAAAGAAGCTTCTCATTCAGGGTGAGACAGGCTATGGCAGCCAGCAGCCAGCAGTCACCTGAGCACGGAAAATCCTTTCAGTCACAACTCAGGTCACATTTAACGCCTTTTGTTTCAGAAAGACAATTCTCACGACAGGCAGAAAACACAGAAGGCCCAGACGGATTAAACATGAGTACAGAGACCTCAGCAGTTTTGATATGATCTATTCTTGGACTTTTAAGTGAAAGTTTGGTGGTTCAGCAGGAAATAAATCCATTTCTTTCACCTGCCAATTAGCTCTTATTTATTCAACAGGACAATAATTTACGATTTCAATTAAGACAAAAGCAAGTTCTTTGGACATTTTTTTCTTTTGATGGAGGAAAAGACTGCTGCTGAGTGCTGATGTGTGTGTTTTCTGTTTTCAGGTGTGTGAAGGCTGGGAACAATACAAGTTTTTCAGCAGGGAACAGGCAACAATCTCTGTTTGGACCTTTGTCCCTTTGGTCCCCTTTATTTGCAGCCTGTACTGGACAACAATGAGAAGTGCTGCTGGATGGATTCCCTTCCAAAAGAGTAAGCACAATATGTAGAGGCCATATGTGGGGGAACGATGGAATATCTGCTACCCTGTTATGCCTGTTTAAAGTTTGGGGAGTGATTCCATATATACAGCACAACATCTGTCCCACATGTCCTGGAAAATACATTAGCCATGTTGTGATTTATTTATTTTTTTATTTTTGTATCTACTTTTCCCAACCTGCTTTTTCTACATCAATCCCTGATTTCAAAAACGTTCTAAAATGACTTTCAATGATGAACAGAAATGATGATCAATGATGTGAGGTGTTTTAAGCTGGATTTCTGTCTTTCAAAGTTGTTGTTCACTTTCAAGTTGCTTCATTTATTTTTATTTTTTTTTTAAAATGAATTCAATCTTTTGAATTTCAATAAAACTTCTGCTTCACAATTTGAATTAAAAAGAACGGCAGTTGAGAAATGTAATAAAGGCGTAATTTACCAAGATCTCCTTGGCAGATGTCTGTCCTACTGGCTCCTCCCACAATGAACTGAGGGTTATCACATATTTCCTGCAGACAATAATATTAATAAACATAAAGAAGTGTTTTAGTTTAGTGCAGAACAGATTAAATACAGGTTACTTTAAAAGAAATATTAAAGAGCAATTAAGTCTTTTTGCAAATAGTTCATGTTATGTTTAATCAGCTACAGGCTTTATTATATTTTCAAGATGTCAGCTGTTCAGCAGCTTGAGCCTCATCCATTTGTTCAGGACTGGTTGGAAATATTCTCAATGATCCTCTGCTGATAATCTGCATCTTCAGATAAAATCCCACAGTAGCAAGACAGAGAAATGATTTCTTCTTTGCATACTAGTTTTCACCAAATAAACTCTCATCAGGCTTTGAAAAAAATTATATTTCCATGCACAAGTTTTGATGTTGCTCTGCATCAAACATAATATTTCAAATTATTCATTTTTTTACTCCATTTGATAACTCAGTCTGACCCTCTTCCTACCTTGGGCCTCTTCCAGACGATGTTCTTGACCTTATTGGACTTGTGGCCAAGCTCCTTGAAGCCCAGAGACTCCACAGTGGCTGGGAAAGTGTCATCCTCAAACAGCGCCTTCTTCTGCAGGCACTCCTTTCTCAGGATGCTGAAGTCCTGGCCGTTGAAGCGAAGGGGCTTGTTGAGGGACCCTTCCCCATCTCTCCGCTCTCGTTCCCGGATCAACCGGTCGCAGAAAAAGCCAGACGGTGTATAGGGCATTTTCAGCTGATTTTTTTTTTTTAAACTGACTTTTGCGATTTGTGCTAAAGTCTTACAAGCCTAGAAACCCTGGCATAAATCCAAACAGCTAATGTCTGATTGGCTCTTTCTTTGTATGATGTCCTCTTACTCTTCGTCACAAAGCAGATGCAAACACCAGCTGTGAAAGAGACCCTCGCTCCAAAAGCATTGACCTCTGAACTGCCGTGCGCATACACACACACATGCACAGAAAGTCATACATCACATAAATGTATATTTGTTGTGTTCCCATTGGCCGACTGAACAATGATGCTTCCCTGGCTGTGGTACTCTGGTGCCAGCATTGTTGGGTAACACAAAGGCCGGTGGGCATGTAAAGAGAGGTCAGTAGATGCTCTGCCTCAGCAGAAGGCATTCAAGCCCTTTAAACCTGCTCTCAATGCAGCTTGGCATTGAGCGGTCTCAGCACAACTAGAGCAGCCTAAAGCGACGAAGAGGAGGAGCATCCATTTTTACCGATGGGGAAAAGTACAACTTCAATCTGATACTTTGGGATAGTTTGATTTCAAATGGATGACCAATGAAGTGTGACAGATGTCTTAAAGACCTGCTACTATAAAAGAGTCATAGCTTGGCTCTGAAGGCAGGTGTAGACAAATTGAGACATAAGACAAATATTCAAAAATTCCATTTTTATGACGTCAAACAAATTAACAAAAAGTGCAGAGAAATAAAACAGAAATAGACCACAGCACCCTTTCTTAAAGGACATTACCAAGTGAGCTGGAGCAAGACCATAAAATATGACCAAAGCATATCGTTATGCATCTCCATCACACCCTGGATGATGGCCATATTTTGTTGTCTTGTTGTCATAAAGACTTTTTTTTAAAACTATAGATAGAGCACCATCAATATTTCCTTGATACCACTTTAAAGCCTTTAGAAAGTTTATATATTTCTTGAATGTGACATTTTTTGGCATGAAAATAGGAAAAACATAAAAAAGACAGAATATCTGCACAAAGCATCAGTTGCCAGAGCTTGAATGCAAATATCAGTATCTGCCTTCAAAAACTTTCAGTCGCTAACTAGTTTAAATCAGCGAAAGACAGCTTAAAAAAAAAAAAAAAAAANTAAAAAAAAAAAAAAAAAGTATGGTAATTATGGTAACTTTTACCTCTATATGGTCTGATATGCTCTGTCTATTCTATATAGTCTTTTCTTCTTAGCCTTAATATATCAAGGTGTTGTGGTTCTATTGTTAGCTGCTTGCAATGTTTAATAAACAAATTTAGCTTTTTTAACATTTATCTATTTTTAACTATTTCCTATTCTGCTTGTTTTTCTTTCTCTGCTTAAAAAAAAGCAAACATCTGGTTTATGAAGAGGTCAGGTCACAGTGTTGTCAACCACAATGTCTGCTTTGTCACAGGGTATTAGCTTAAAAAGAAAGACAGCGTGCATAAAGAATCTGACGCTGAAAGTCACTGCCTCCTTTATTCATTAGAGGAAAATTTCCATCAATACCTCGAACCATAAATTTGTTCATTGTGATGTTTCAAGGAGAAATCGGTCATCTTTTATGCAAACATTATATCTCCTGTGTCAGTCATGACGGTCACATTCATTCAGCGATTTGTGTTTCGATGAATCTTGATTAAAATATCTAGAGGAAGGATCAGCTGAGCTCTTATTAATGTTAAGTTTTAAAAATCTCAAAACATAAAAGTGAATACTAATGCATGTACTGTATGTAGAGTAGTGAATTTAGAGATTTTACCCGTTTCATTGCATGTTGTTATTTGCTGCATGACTCAGCAGGTTATCTCCAACATTAAACAGGCTTATGTTCCTTTATGCATGCTGTACTTGCAAATTCTCCTCAAATGAATAACAAATCCATCAGGAGGAAAAGCAGCAAGTGACATAATTACTCCTAACGTATCTGGATCTCCCAGTCCATCACCACTCTGAGGTTCAGGTTGCTCGCTGTCAGCATGCAGCAAGTCTCCATGTACTCGTATGCAGCAGAAATGTCCTTAGTACCTGTGACAAAGACAGACACAATGTTTGGAGGCATTAAAAATGTGTAATTGAGAAAGTAAAAAAAAAAAAAAAAGCATCATCACTTTACAAGATTATTTAATAGTGAGGTGTTAAAATTTGCATTTTTATTCTTTAAAGATTCCCTAATTTAAAATGAAGCACGTCTTGTATGTGTTGAAGCTGTTTGGAAGAAATTGCTTTTCTTTGCCATTTCTACTTTCTACCTTTCTTTAGTCTAGAAAGTAGCCGTTGTTCTTTGTTTTTAAGAGAAGGAAATTCATATTGGATGTCTATGTTTGAGTACTTTGACGCTGAAATGAGAAAAGCACTATTAAACATCAAAATGGAGCCAGAAATCCAAGAAAAATCACCAAGTTTTAGTGTTTTAGGTGGATTTCCTTCAGAGTTTTGCTGTTTGGTGTAGCCTTGTTTGATGCCTTCGGTAATGTTCTTATTTTATATTGGTTGCTGGATGCAGATCAGTGGATTTAAGATGTTATCATCTTTTTGACAAATGTGAATATAAGTTAGTAGAATGTTGCTGCTCCTCACCTGAAACATGCACGGTCATGGCAGACGGTTTTGTCTTCAGCCCCAGGATGGTGACTGACTGAATGACACTGTCACAGTCAAACGCTCCTTTTTCACTGGCAGAACTGAAACATGCAGCAGCAAAGATATTAAATCATATGTCAGGTACAGTATATTTCTTCAGAATGTTCTATAAAACAATTTTATTCTAAGTCCTAATCTGTATTTTTTAACCATGTAAATGTGAGCACACGATTTATAAGTTTGTCATCAGAAAACATCAATAACTTATACTTAGTTGTTAATTAGCTGCTTCCAAATAGTGTGTTTTGAATTCTGGCAGTGAATCAACCCTCTGATTTATATTTGGACCACAGATTGTACATTTATCGTTTAGTAGATGTCTGCTATGTCTGCTATTTTTACATCTAAAAAAAAACACTTCTAAATTTGTTTTTAACTAGATTTCTACATGTAAGCTGAAGAGGCGTTCCTGTTTGGGAGGTGTGAGCGTGACTCACCGGCAGAGCAGAAGGCCTGACAGCATGTTGAACCTGCGCAGGCAGAAGGCTTTTCTGTCCCTGTAGCTGAAAGAGTGGCCATCGTCCAGGTACAACTCACCATCAGCAGTACCCTGAAATTAAAGGACTGTAATCAGGATTTTGCTAATTAAAAGACACAATGTTACAGATATGAACACAAAAATGCAGTTTTACTACAAAACTCATTATGATTATTGAAAGCATCATCTCACAAGGTCAAAACTGAAATACTGAAGGGACAAAGATCCAACTGCTTCACACAGAACATTTTAAGCTGTCTGGTTTCATATTTTATGAAATCTGTGCTTACATGGGAGTTTAGAGCCACGGTGAGGCAGAGCGGGAGCTGCTGGAGTTCGGCTGTGCAGGAGCCACTTCCTGCTGCCCTGCAGACCACGGAGCCGCCCCGCTGGAACACGGGAACCTGCACAGAGGAAACACCAGAGGGCCTGAGCAAGTCATTCAGCAAAGGTCTGAGAAATATGATATTACTGAGATATTTGTAATATGATGCATTAAAACTACTAAATGTAAAAAGAGAAAAGCAGTCAGTACATAATATAGTTTGCTTAGCTGTTAACTCTTAACTGTGAATCATGACTACTAACTGTGTCCAGAGTGACTGTAAGACTCAGAGTCCTCCCTCCTTTGTAGGCCTTTGCAGAGTGGACATCATACCAAATCTACAGCACAAACATCAATCACAATGAAATGCATCATGCAAATTTATAGAATCTATAACTTAGGAATACTGTAGGTCACCAGCTGGTTGATTTACCTCACCAGAACCAGGAAGTAAAACTCTGACTTCTTGAGCTCCTGGCTCAGTTACAGGACAGGCCAGTAAAGCTCCTCCTGCATTAAATCAGAGACAGTTAAAATATAGAAAAGGCAAAATTACTATGTACATAGTGTAATGATTCAGAGATTAAAGAGGATTTATTACCAATCATATACTGGCTGTCCACAGCAAAGATGCTCTGCTCCCTTGGAAACTCCACCCACAGGGGCCTGCCCAATTTAAACATAATGGTGGTTCTGTCACAATAAAGACCTAACANAACTCCACCCACAGGGGCCTGCCCAATTTAAACATAATGGTGGTTCTGTCACAATAAAGACCTAACATAGACCTGTAGTGCCTGAAAAAAACCAATTATTCAATCTGGGGCCATTTGCTTCTATAGCTGCAATACTTACATTCAGCAGTAGATGTCAGCAGCACTAACCTGAGCGGAGGCAGGCCTGAAGTGTGAGCCCGGTAGAATAAAGTGTACCAGTACGGCAGCAAACGGTACCTGAATGCAGAGGAACAAAGACTGATCACTCATCAATGCTTACGTTATTCTCTAATCTCACATAATTGAACAAATTGACTTCTGATAACTGCTCATTACTTTCCCATTATACTTAAATTCACCCAGTGTCATCGCTGGGGTTGAAATGGGGATAGAAGCTTCATTTTTTTTTCGCATCAAATAGATTAAAATCATCATGATCTACATCAGAAATGTGTTTATAATAAAGTATTATGGCATTATAGTCATTTCTGAGTGAAGCTTTGCTGGTTTAAAACATTATTAGTACCTCTGTTGTATTACGGTGCGGATTACAGCAGTGACTTCCTCCCCAAACAGCCAGGGCTCCCGGCGCTTTGTCACCTTCGCAGAGTGACCTCGGAAAAATGGCTGCAGGGATGCTGCCTGGTACCAGCGCACCAACAATTCTGGCTCTGGATCCTGAACAAACCCACCAACATCCGCTGAAATACAGAAGGGAATATAAGGACCTGCAACTCAACGAGTAAAATCTAATCGTTTTAAAGAAATCCAACCAGTAATTTTAAAAACAAAGTAATACTTTGACTGGGCTGATTTCTCATTTCACTGTCCATATATAACTTTCTAAAAATCCTCCATGAAAAATATTGTGCTCACCTCCACAAAACATAATGCCTGCCACATTTAGAGACAACAGCATTGGAATTGAAATCTTCAGGTACTCCCAGCTGGCAACGTTGTCACCCGTCCATATTGCTCCTGCCTCACAAAGTCAATAACGGCAAATAGCAAAGTTAAATATAACCACCATTATATTATAAAAGAGGTTTGTTAGTTAGTCTTTCCCATTTAGATAACTTACCAAATCTCTGTGACCCAGCAAAGAAAGAGCGTGACAGGACAAATGGTCTCTCAGAGCCACCTGAGCGAGTTATCAGACCCTCCATTGTGGCCATGTGCTGAAAAATAATAGGAGTAACCATTTTTAATTCATAAGGCTTACTAGTATTCTCTCACGTGCTGATATGACAAAGATGAAGATGTGATTTTACTCAACAGCCTTTATTATTTTTAATTATCTAAACTGTTTTCCACCCTGACAAAATTGAAATTCTGGACACAAACACTACATGAAGATTAGCTTTAAAGAGTCCATGCTCACCTGGTGAAAGCCGTACAGGTTGTGTAATTCCCGGTGTTCCCAGCCTCCAAAATGCACTGCGTCCTTTGGCATTGTCTGCTCTGGCCCACCAAACACAGAGGGCTCGTTCATATCATTCCACACAAATAAGGATGGTGTTGAACCCTGCAATAGACATAAACACTTCAACAATAATACTGTAAGTTTGACTGTAAAACTACCAAAGGAGTGAGAAAAATTTACTTTTGAAGAAATTTGCAAGGTTGGTGGTAACACTGGGTTGTTCTGTTTAACTGGTTTTGATCTGCCAAAGCCTTTGTTGAAAGTTTTCTCAAGTGTTTAAATCTTTTATAGCCTTCATCGGAGATTCGTATATTCTTTCGTTTTGAATGAGATTAATCTCTGTTGATCCTTGTGAAGAAATTGGTTTGCATATTTAGAGTGGTACTGATTTCTGATAGATTTTTTTTACATTTACCTTGTACTTATCCAGGGTGAAACATGTGGAGTACCATGCTCGAGTTGTTGGGCTGCTAAAGTCAAGATAACAGGAATCACCTATGAGAAAGATTAATATGAATTTAAGTTAGAAAGGCCTAAAAACAGATATCAAGAAAGATATTAGCATTTATTTGAGTATATATATGAAGAGATTCATTCAAAAAAGCTGATGTTTAGATAATGATATCCTGTAAAATGTAACTGGAAAGTTAAAGGACCATACCATCCATTTTATATGTTTGAGCCCTAATATATTAAATTTTCATACATGTTACGTTACTGACAATCATTTCCCAAAGGATAAAACCGTATNTATATTAAATTTTCATACATGTTACGTTACTGACAATCATTTCCCAAAGGATAAAACCGTATTTCATTTCCTGATATTTTGCAAAATCTCTTAATCTTTTAAAATCAAATATTCAATCATACACCCACCTTAAAAATCTATGTTGCACCTGCTAATAGTTACGCAGTCTTATGAAGTCACAGTCCTTTAAATTTTTCCATAAACACAGGTCTTCTTTTGGGACTATATTCCCTGGTGGAGGCATACATTCACTCCACACTTTTTAATGCACTTAAATGCTAAAATTATATAACTTCTAACAAAAACAGAGTACACATATCTTGTTAGCAATGATGGATAACCTATCCCAAGAATGTTTCAAATATCAACAAGTTGATTTTAATAGCATACCAGAATGAACTGAAACCAATGGCGGTCTGGAAGGTAGGAAAAACATTTTTAATTCACTGTTCCAGTATTTGGGAAATGATTGTCAGTAACGTTATGTGTATGAAAATTGAATATATTAGGCTCAAACATGCAAAATGGGTGGTATGGTCCTTTAAAACAAAACAAAACAAAAAACTTACCAGGCCAGCATGAGCCCTGATAGATCTGTCCGTCTCTGTCCTTAACAAAATGTCCTCCATCTCTGGCCTCGCAGTAAAGGGACCAATCAGGATCAACCTTAATGTGCGGATCACTAATAACAACCAGCTAAAAGACATGAAAAATATGCACACTGAGAAACCATCTGCAGCGATGACTTCATTATGTTATGAACCCTGAAAACTGACCTTCCTCTTCTTTTGCTCTAGGTGGCGCTGCAGGCCAGCCGGGTCGGGAAAAAGCACCGGATCCCAGGTAAAATATCGCTTCCCGTCTGTGTGCTCGATGTCCAGCCAGATAACGTCGTAAGGAATGTTGTGGCGATCGAACCCGGCGTTGACAGCCTTCACATCGGCTTCATCGTCATAGCTCCAGCGACACTGGTGGTACCCGAGAGCAAACAGAGGGGGCAGCGCTTGATATCCTGAGGGAGACAGGAAATAGCAATTTAGCTTTACAGATAATCCACATTTAAGATTTTAAAGGACAGTACCGTTAGTTTTGCATGTTTGAGTCCAAGAAATTACAACCTGCATACATTTTACGTTATTGACAACCATTTCCTCAAGATATACTACTGGAGCGGGATATGTTAGAATTGTTTTTCCTACCTTCCAGACTGCCACTGGTTGCAGTTCATTCCAGTATGTAATACAAATCAACTTGTAAAAGCTTAAAACATGCCTGAGATAAGTAATCCATCACAGTAAACTCAACGTCTGTTACCTTTTTTGTCGAAGTAATCGGTCCACCACAGAGATATGCAGAAGAAAATGTATGTCTCCACCAGAGAAGATGGCTTTTACCAAGAAATTAAAAATGACCTTCCCCTGTACGCTCAGATGTACTGTACGTATTTAACAGGCCAGACATTGAATTTTAAGGCTGAACATTTGATTTGAAAGCTTAGGGGATTTGGCAAAAAAACAGGAAAACTAAAAATCACTGGTTTGGTCCTTTAAGTGTGTTTTTCAGATTATGTTTTGGTTTTATGTGCAAATTCACATAATTAAATACATACAGCGCTGCATATACACCTGTTAACTGAGCGTACTGGGTGAATAGCTGTAGGGGGCTGGGTCCGAGCAGAACCGTGCAGTCAATCACGCCACTTTCTGACAGCCAGCGGACGTCAGTCTGAGGGCCTATCCGCCTCCTCTTCACTGGGGGTGTTTGATCATCCTGGACGGGGATTATTATGGAATTAATATTTTTATTCACGATCCTGCTTCTTTATCTTTTTGGGATAAACCAAGTAGCTGCTGGGAAATAAATCTAAAAATCTAAAGTTTGGGGGAAAGCGAAGCTGATGTCAGAACAGCAGTGCAACACGATTTTACCTGATGGTCTGTGGGATTGTAGTGAATGTTCACAAATGTCTCGGATGAATTTAACCAGAAAACCCCCAGAGTCCTGTCAGGTTTGTGGGCCACCAGCAGGGGCACTGAGCCATACAGGCCCAGGTGGCTGTACAAGTCATAGGCGAACACATCCAAGTTATACAGCCGATAAGGTTCTCCACCCCTGGAAATTAAAACAATTCAAGGTAATGAAATTTTCATATTACAAGTTTATCTGTCATCAAATTCCATCTCAGCTGTGTAATTCTAAAGTAACTCTTTGATAGCATTTGTTCAAATACGTGTGTGTTAAATCAAGTATACTCAGTATTTCAATTTCTCAAACAATAAAATCACAGCAGCTGTTCCTGGCCCTTTAAAATGTAGACACGTCTGTACCTGGTGTCTTTGAGCTTCAGGCTGTCGGCATGCTCTGGGAGGCCGTAGGCGTGGCTGAACCCGTGCAGACAGAGGTCTGCTCCGACACTACCAGGACCTGCAGATGCATGAGAAGTCATTTTTATTGATCTGCTACCTATATCAATCTGTAAAATACTTAGTTGCATAAAGTAACATAACCGACAAGGCAACAATAATAAGACTTTTTTTAAGGTGACATAATAAAGAGATTTAATATACCCAGTATGCCAGTGAAAACAGTCTGAACAAAGTTCTCATGGTGTTATCATATCAAAGAAAGAAAGTCACTGGCATCGATTTAAAAATTTAAAAAATGTCTAAATGCAGAAACGAACCGTTAGCTTTGGTATCCGCAAACTCTCTGAAAGTCTCTTTCCACAGTGAACGAGTGTGATCCTCTTCAAGCTGTCAGTGGAACAAAGACACAAAGACAAATATATAGTTATAAAGGGGATTAAAGGAGCATATCGGTGATTTTGTATATTTGAGCCCAATAAAAACAACCTGCATGTTACATGACTGCCAATCATTTTCCAAAACATAAAACTGGTATGGTAGATTTTTGAATTGTTTTTCCTACCTTCTAGGCAACCACTGGTTTCATTTCATTCCAGTACACTACAAAAATCAACTCGTAGAGACTTGAAATGTGCTTGAGATACATAATCCATCACAGCGAGTCAAAAGTCGATCTTATTTTTTGTTGAAGTTACTTAATTTAACGCAGTTCAACACAGAGCTGCATGGAAGAAAATGTATGTCTCCGCCAGGGAATATAGTCCCAGGAGAAGACGGCTTTTACAGAGAAATGAAAAATGACCAGTGCCTTAATAAGATGTACATGTTAGCAGGTAAAACTGAATTGTAAGGCAGGTGTATCACCTGAACATTTGATTTTGGATTGGAGATTTGGCAAAATAATATGAAAACTAAAAGTTTTAGGTTTTGGAAAATAGTTGTCAGTTTCATAACATGTATGTGGGTAGTATTTATTGGGCTCAAACAAGCAAAATCAACAGTATGGCCCTTTAAGCTTTAAGTAAGATTATGTTTTAAATTATGTTTCACGATGGTGGTATTCTTTAATTCTCTTACCTCACTGCTACAAGATGTTTGTCTGAAAGAAAAAACAAACACAATGTGCAATCTGAGTATTTTTCTCATGTTGATTTTTTTTTTTTTTCCATGTATAGTCTTGCTACTTTCTCACCTGTGTGGATCCTTCAGAGTCTCAAACCTCAGTTTGTCTCTGGAGTTGAATGTGACGATCACTTCCTCTTCACACAGGATCTCCAACCGGAAAGGAAAACACCACACGCGAACCAGGTGAGTTCCTGAGGACCATGTGAGGGTGACGGAGTCCTCCGTCCGTCTCTCCACTCTCAGCCTGACAGATGTGAAATCAAAGCTCAGCCGCTGCTCAACCAATACACCGTCACAACACACAGATCAAGACGTGCGCAATTCTACTTTTATATAAAGTTAGAATTCAAACGTACTTGAGAAATTCATCTTAAATTACATAAAGCTGATCATCATTTAAAAACAGAAAATTGACATGGAGTTACTAATCAAATATAATGTCTAAAAAAAAAGTATTTATAAGGCTTAAACATGCAAAATCACCAATATTGACCTTTAATGTCTCAGAAAACATTACATGAGACACAGTGTAAAGCTTTTAGTGTATCAGAAAATGGACTATGTTGAGTAATTGATTTTTATGGCATTTCCTGTGGAACTTGATATCATAATGGAGTGAAGATGCTGATGCAACTCTTACTGTTCACACTGTGGTTCCCCCGTTTCCACATCTGGAACTCGGTAACGTGCTTTAATAGGCTGGAGTTCATCTATTAATATCCTTACAGTCTCACTTTTGCAAGTTGATATGGAGAGATGCAGTCTGGTCTATAAAAATAAGTTAATGTTAGAGCAAAGAAAGAGTTTTTATGTAGAATTTAAAAAGATATATATAATATTATGAGGTCTGTAAGATTTATCATAAACTATGTTCTTCAGATCACTGAAACACTAGTGCGAGTCTTTATTATTAAGATATTGAAAGCAGGTTTTATCTGTATTTGATTGCAATGCTAGTGCAAAAATAAATCTTAATAATTCTATATATTAACTTATTGTAAGTTCTGCATTTAAAACTAGAGTCAAAACCTGAGTGTCAGGCTGCAACATTTGAAAACGTGCCCCCTTCTCTGTGAGCACCAGGGTGTCCAAAAGAGCTCGGTAGTGCAAGTCAGGGCCCTGGATCTGTCGCCTGAAAAATGACAATAACACTTGTTATCAACATTCTCATGCTACATTACCAATGCACGACTACAGAGTTCACAGTAGCTGTTTGGACTGAATCCACAGAGCCATGGACAAGTGATTTGAGGAAAATATCTAATCATGATTTGTCTTACCTGAGTTTTTATATGATTTCTTTGGTCTGCCCATTATTGTGATCAGGATTCAAATATTGATGGAGGTTTGTGGTGTTGCTTTGTTGGATTCTTAACATGTCTCACATTATACTTACTTTTGTGTTTCTGAAATCCAAATCCTAACTTGCACATTTTGACATTGCAGACTACAACAAAAATTGCAGCTCTTGCAACTTCAGATATAAAAACAAACAATTAATTGTTCAACCTGGCTAAAAGTGAACACGCTTAAGTTGATGTTTAATTGAGATTTCAGATTTTTTGTGAATAGAAATCGCACATGATGAAAGTGGTAATAAATGCCTAACACACCTGTAAAAAGCGACCTGGTCACATTTCTTGAATTTTTCTTTCCCTTCATCATCAGGCACAATACTGAAACAAACAAGGAGAAAACATCATATGTTCATCATAGTACACAGAATGGGAAACAAGCCTTTTTCATTGGCTTGTAACATCACAAAATTCTCAGTTTTACCTGCCAGGAAGCCTTTAGAATTATATTTTTAGAATAACTCTATTGTTAAAATCAACATGTTTAAGCCTAAAACCTTCATCAGGGTCATTAAACGGGACTTAAAAATAGATAACTTTAAAATGCGGTAGTAAAGCTATGAAAACAGTAAAGCTGTTAAAAAAAAAGTAAAGCTAACAAAAACAACAACAAAACAGTAAAGCTGTGAAATTAAAAAAAAAAGAAAACTTTATATATGCACACACACTGTATATATGACAAGTGTTACAAGTTGCTTTTTTCTCAAAGTTTCTCCTATTAGGAAACATAAACGCATTTATCATATTTTACTTTTATAACAGAATATATATATAACAATATTGTGCTTCACAGGACATTAAGGGGTTTATTTTCACAGACTCACTGCAAAATGTCAAAAGTCAAACCGGAAACTTGTCAATGTCGCAGAGTTTTAGAAACATTAAAATAAATGTTTATACCTGACGAGGGCTTGTTTCGCTTCCGCCATTACGTACAGACACACACAGGCAGACAGATAACGTCAGGTTCACTGTCGGTTGTGTCCTTTAGTATTTAACATTATAGTTCTGTGTTTTAACACTTCAGAGCTTCGTTAACACCAGAAGAACGGACGAACAGCCAAAACGAAAGTCATCAACCGTCAGACAGCGACAATCCCACGAGATATGATGAAGACGACTTCCGGCGTAGCATTTAAAAATAAAGTGTGGATTTCTATGCATCATTTTCTATTTTACTACTATCAACTATTATAAAATAAAATCAGGCATTTTCCTATTTAAGTAAGAGAAAATACTAAAAATCTATTTTTAAACACTCCTACTAAAAAGTCTTAAAATTATACCCAGGCAAACAGCCTTGCTCACTATGCGGTTTTATGCATTTTGTCGCCCTCTCGTGGTGACAGTTTGAACTACACCCGGAACTGTACGCGGATACAGACTGATGTATACATGCACAAATGAAGATGAAGCCTGATGCCGCGGTGCATCTGTTATGTGTTCTGCTTTTTGCTTTAGTTCTCCGTCCCGTGATAACGGCAGAGGTCTCAGTATGGAACGTGGACATCAACTCGGTCAGTGTTTTGCCTTCAACCAATATATTTGTCTGGTGATTTTACAGTCTGTCTTGTTAAATATACCTTAGCATCTGTTAGCTGGGAAGCTAACTAGCCCTTAGCAACCCTTCAGTTAACGATATTACTTACCTGTCAGGGATGCTTCTCTTATTGGCTCAGTTTAGGCCTTTATATTAACAAAATGAGCTTCTAAATTTTTTTTTTTATTTTTATTTGAATCGTAACCTAACCTATCAATTAGGCTATTGTATCCTTCCAGATAGCTGTACAGTGTGATAGAAATTTCTTATTGACATTTCACACCTGACCTAGCCCATTCTTCTCTCAGGATGTACCAGCCTGTGTGGTTAGTGAATGACAATGACATATACCATTTAATTGCAGGGTTTAATGTGTAACCATGAAATATACATCACATAGCCTAAGTATGCGGACACCGCTGATTATTAGAGTGATGGAGGAGTAGTAATGGTCTGGCGCTGAGAAATATATTATCAGTGTAGTTTCAACTTGGTTAGTACCTGTATGGATCATTAATATCCACATTTAGCATAGATTTGTTTTCATTAATAAAAATTATAAGCCTAATAATTTGTCTCTCTTGGCGTTTCAGACACAAGATGCTGTGTTTCGGAAGACTTTGTACGCCAATACTACTATATTCATGAAGTGTAAGTTGTCCCTAAAATGGAGTGGATACTTTGGATGATTTATACCAACAAAGAGGATACCATTTCCTCAAAGTTATTGCCACCATCTGCCTTTATCTTAATAATTTACACAATATGTGGCGTTTATTTTATCAGGACAGTCATCTAGATACTGCCGGCAAGTTTTCACATGAAAATATACTACATTGACTTTGAAATGACCTGTTATTGCAACAGTAAGAAAGCTCAAACAAGTAAGAAACAGAAAATAATTTCTAAATAGTATCTGACCCAGGTCAAGTCCTGACACAACATTACAACAGTAAAACAAGTTAGAGAAAGGCTCTTTGTTTTTTGTTAAATTTAATACCTTGCTTTGGGGTGATTTGGTTCCACATCTGTGTCTGTTTTGGATCCAGTTATATCTCTAGATGGTTTCAGTTAAGCGCTTTTCCCTTCAGAGGTTTGATCAAAATATAAAACAGCAACTGTACTAACATAAAGAAGCAAGGCTCTTAGTGTTTTGATGAGAATTTTAATGAAATTATATGATTTTATGCTGGAGCCATAGAAGTAGTTGTTACTTGAGTCACTGCAGAGGAAATGCCAAGATTATTTAAAAAAATACTAGAAATCAAGGCAGATCAATGGGAAGTATGTATACCAACATATTTTATGGATATTTAACAGTCTGTAGTCATTGAGGCTGTGTCTATTTGTTTTACTTGTTTGAGTAAGTCGTGCACCACCTGTTGAGTTATATGTGTTCTTTGTCTCTGTGCAGTCCAGGGTGACGCAGTGTCATGTGATAAGAACTTGCCCTTCAACATCAGCTGGTACCTGCGCTCCTCTGTTTGCTATAATGAAGTCTTCAACACACCAGTGAGTGTTAGCTTTTGTCTCTTTGACTGTTGTGTGCTCTTAGCGTAAAGCACTTCTGAACACTTGGGAGAAACAACAAAATGCTACAAAATGTGATGCACACATAATCTTGCACCGTCAGGGGGCATGTTATACTTTTTGTTATTTTCACTATTTTTTAAATAATAAAGATTGTTTTGAACTGTAGCAAAACTTGAGGTTCATACCTACAAATATGCCTCCACAAAGACAAATCCATAGGCCCTGAAATGCCATGAAAGTCTTAATTTGATTGGTCCTTTACCTCTGTTGCATGTTTACATAAGCATATAACACATTTGAATTGATCCATCTTCACACCTGGTTAGACCACAGTACCTAAAACATCATGTTTTCACTCAGTGTGCTCAATGATGCTGCAACAAGGGATAGTAGAAGTAGATTAATGTGTTTTTTGTACATTAAGTCTTACAAAGGTTTCAAAGTAGACCCATAAATGAAAAAAAAAAACAGGGCGTTGGAAATTATATATTACTTCCCATTTTAACTTCTGAAAATGAATTTCCCACACTTTCATCTGTAGGACAATAAAGCTATGACCATGTTTAGCATGGACCACATGCTGAAAGACGGCTGGAACGGCTTCTACAGCCAGGGCTACATGTACTTCGACAACTGCTCCTCCCTCTTCTTACCAAAGGTTGGTTACTAAGAACAAACTCTCTCTTTTAAAGTGTGGTTACGCAATAACAGTGTTGACAGGCGCAATAGATTTTGATTGCCAGTGTATTTTGCATATTTTTCCTGAACATATTTACCTTTTACTTTATGTATTTGTAGTCATTCAAATGTTTCAGTAGTTTAGCTCAGCTACATTTTATTCTGGAGAAAATGAGATTCTGTCTATGTAACCACCTTGTAATGTTTCCTTCACTCCATCCTTCCTGCATTAGGTGTATTATGCAGACTTCAATCCTTATCAGCCGCTCTCCAGCCCAAAGGTGAGTCACTGATCCATTCATCATTCCAAACTGTGGAGGAGAAAAATGTGGTTTTATTTCCTGGAAGGAGCAAAATAAGAAAAATAAATAATAAAATAATTAGTATTTTTATTGCTCTGTTGTACTGTGTTCATCTTAAATGTTCTGTTTATAGAGTGACCCATCAAATCTGACCTTCATTTGGCCTGACAAACCGGTAAGATTTTATTATTAATTTTTTTAAATACATGTTTTCTCAGCTGAACCCTTTAGATTTTTTTAAGCCAACAAACTCTTTTTGCAGGACATAAGTGCAGTGGCCAAATCGTGGATGGACAGTCCGTATCTGTTCATGGTGAAGGTGCAGCCTGTGTTCCGTGTCGTTGATGATGAAGATATCGGGACGGAGCAGCTCAACTTTGCTTTTACTAGTGAGAATCATCATTTCGCTTTGTATATATTATAAGCTTTATAATCTTGCAGTTTTACTTTGTAGAGAAATGAAGTAATGCAAACACTGACAAAACTGGTTTTTTTTTTAAAAATGATCATATGCTTTCATAACACTTCTCTCTTCTTTTTTTTCCCAGTGAAAGTGGAGATGAAGGGCCCACATGACTACTCCTCTCCAGCAGACTGGCCTCTGATGATGGTATGTGCCGTCATTTCTATAAAAGGAGATAAAGTAAAAACAAACTAATTGTTTATGCCTGATTACGGGACAAAAGTTGTAATGTAATAAAATAGCTTATTAATCCTATCTGTGATTTTGTTTTGGAAGGGTAACTCATAAAAGAATGTCAGTGGTATCATCTTATGTAGAGTATTTGTGACAAAAATGGTTTTATGACAAAGGAACTTATAATTTTTGGGAATTTATTTAAACACTCATAGTGGTATGAAGTTAACAACTCTGGTTTTAGTCCACTCTTTAATAAGGCCGAACGTGTTCTCTCTGCTGTCCCGCACAGTTCTTCATGATCATGTGCATTGTGTATGTGCTGTTCGGGGCTCTCTGGCTCTTCTGGTGCGCCTGCTATTGGAGGGATTTGCTGCGGATCCAGTTCTGGATCGGTGCCGTTATCATCCTGGGCATGCTGGAGAAAGCTGTTTTCTACTCTGAGTACCAAAGCATCCGTTACCAAGGAGACTACGGTTGGTCTATTTTATGCACTTCCTTTGTTGTTTGTTAGCTGTTTTTCTTTATTTTGACTTCAGTCTGATTTTTGGAGTGTTTTTTGTCTCTGCAGTTCAAGGTGCAGTGATTTTTGCCGAGCTACTTTCTGCTCTTAAGAGGTCTCTCGCTCGAATCCTGGTCCTCATCGTCAGTCTTGGCTACGGCATAGTCAAGTAAGTTCACTGTCAAAACTCATCTTTTTCTATGAATGTTGTGAACATGAGTATTACTTCAAGTCATTATTCTTTAGGAAAATTGATGAACAATTGTAAAAAAAAAAAATCATTTAAATTATATTGGATTAGGTTTATGACTCAGTCATGATTCAGACTATAGAATGGCATGAACATGTCTTATTAAAAATGTTGTTTCTCTTAAAAGACCATACCGGCCATTTTGCATGTTTGAGCTGAACATATTTAATTTTCATACATGTAACATTACTGACAATCATTTCCCAAAGCATACTACTGGAACGGTGAATTAAAAATGTTTTTCCTACCTTCCAGATCGCCATTGGTTTCAGTTCACTCTGGTACACTACTAAAATATATTTCTTGATACTTGAAATGTTCTTGGGATAGGTAATCCATCATTGCAAACAAGACATATATTCAGGTTTTTTTTTTACAAATTACATAATTTTAGTATTTAAGTGCAATAAAAAGCGTGGAGTGAATGTATGCCTCCACCAGGGAATATAGTCCCAAAAGAAGACCTGTGTTTATGGAAAAATTTAAAGGACCGTGACTTCATAAGGCTGTGTAACTATTAGCAGGAGAAACATGGATTTTTAAGGTGGGTGTATCACTTGAATATTTGATTTTGAAAGATTAAGAGATTTTGCAAAATATCAGGAAAGCTGAAATACGGTTTTATCCTTTGGGAAATGATTGTCAGTAACATAACATGTATGAAAATTGAATATATTAGGCTTAAACATGAAAAATAGACAGTATGGTCCTTTAAATGGTGTATTTTGCTGGTTCAGGCCCAGGTTGGGTACCACGGTGCACCGCCTGGTTGCTGTCGGGCTTCTCTACCTGCTCTTCTCCTCTGTGGAAGGTGTGCTGAGGGTCACAGGAGTGAGTATCATTTATGTGGAGTTTCCACGTATTAACAGAACCATGATTATCTAACCTGTCGCTGTCTGAATTGTCCTGACTATGACCCCATCAATACCCCAAGCACTTTAAACACCAAGAAGTACATGGAAATGGTATTGCAATTTATGCAAATAATAAATGGCAGTCATGCAATATTTTAGTTCCCACTTATTTGCATTTATGTGGTATTTATTTTAAACTTTAGGAACCAGAAATCATGTCAGGTGACTTTAAATACACTCCACACAGCACATTAACGTCCACCAACCTATCAGCTCTGGGATGGGTTTACGCTGGGGTGCACCACAGTTATTTCCTGATGCTTCAACTCACGTAGTAACGACGGGCTGTCTGTGTGCTGCTGCAGGTAGAAGTGGAACGCTTTTGTGCAGCCCTGATTTTACCAAATTATACCAAATAAATGAGAAAAAAAAAGATCTAACATGAAGTTAGTTTTCTCTGAACAGATTGCTCACTCGCAGCTTGTGTTTCACCCTTAATTCATCATTTCCCATGATCAGGAATAAATTTCATTTAACTTAACTTTTAAACATTATTAATCCCACACTGGGGAAATTTACTTGTTACAGCAGCTTTAGATTCAGAGTCCAGGGAAACAAGTGATAAAAATATAAAGTAGAGAAAATACAATATAAAAGGACATACAAAAAAAATATAAATTCACTGTGTACATCAGTGAAGTACAAAAAAACATAAAAGAACATATATAGTACACTATATACATCATGGATTGCACAACAGGAAAAATTGCACCTGGTTATTAATAGTTGCACACAATATAAATGAGTGTTTGCACAGTTCCCCAGTATAAGTATGTTAATATATATAAATGCAACTAAAAAAAATTGTATGTGTAAATAAATATGACTTACAGTATTGACAGAGGTGACAAAAATAATGACTCTTCAGACTGATAGAACCTTATAGTTGCGTGTATTTGCACCAAAAATAACCCAAATCTTGGATTTTAAGCAAACTTGATGTGATTAGAGAAGCTTTGCAGTGACTCAGTCTCAGGCCAAGAGGCTGATAAGTGATGATAATGGAGAATGACAAAAACAACTGAAAGCACAGCGTCTTAACAAACAAACATAAGATAAGAAGCACTGTAAGAAAAATGGAGATGTGTGCTGTAGTATATCAGGAGAATCCACAGCTTGTATTTCCCTTGTGGTTTAGTTTTAGTTCCCTTCTTGTCTAGTTTTGACTTGTTTTTTAATTCTACCATCTTTCTGCAGGGGTTCTACGGAACAGTCGCTCTGGTGGCCAGTCTCAGTCTCTCCCTCATTGACTCCTGTGTCATGTGGTGGATATCCTTTACTCAACCAGCCAGCAGGCTGAGTCTCAGGGGTTTAAGACATTTAAAGGACCATACCACCCATTTTCCACATTTGAGCCTAATATATTCAATTTTCATACACATAACTGACAATCATTTCCCAAAGCATACTACTGGAACGGTGAATTAAAAATGTTTTTCCTACCTTCCAGACCTCCATTGGTTTCAGTTCATTCTGCTATTAAAATCAACTTGTTGATACTTGAAACGTTCTTGGGATAGGTAATCCATCATCATGAACAACACGATTTTTCGAAGTTTTGTAATTTTAGTGTTTAAGCGCAATAAAAAACACAGAGTGAATGTATGCCTCCACCGGGGAATATAGTCCCAAAAGAAAATCTGCGTTTATTGAAAAATTTAAACGACTATGACTTCATAAGGCTGCATAACGTAGCAGGTGAAACATGGATTTTTAAGGTGGGTGTATTGCTTGAATATTTGATTTTGAAAGATTAAGAGATTTTGTAAAATATCCAGAAAGCTGAAATATGGTTTTATCCTTTGGGAAATGATTGTCAGTATTCTTACATGTATGAAAACTGAATATATTAGGCTCAAACGTGCAAAATGGATGTTATGGTCCTTTAATGGTGGATTTTCCTATCATTAATAATCAAGGCGTCAGTTACCAGGGTTTTGATATATCCTCAGTTCTTGTTTCATTTTACTCATTGTGAGCAGGAAAAATGATGAAATGTAAATTATTAAAGAGATCCAGATATAATCATGTGTGAGTTCTCAGACTTGTTTATGTATTTATTTTCCTTAATTGTCATCCACATTTTCATCAGTCTGTCTCAAACCACTCGGCTCCTGAAGCTCCGCAGGAACGTGGTGAAGCTTTCTCTCTATCAGCACTTCACCAACACGCTCATCTTCTCTGTTGTTGGTGAGTTGCAGCTACTCAACGCAAAAAAACAATAGTAGTTTTACCTCAACATTCCAATGCATTCTTTTTTTCAATTTTTCTCCTGTATGCCTGTGATAACCTTTTGTCCATCTCTTTGTATGCCTGTGATAACCTTTTGTCCATCTCTTTGTCCATCTCTTTGTTGTCATTGGCTGGAGTTTAACATTCTACTTATGTGCAAGCATTTGCATACTGTATACAGACATCAAAAATGAGAGAATTGTTTACTTTGTGTGCACAGCTTCCATCATATTCATCATCTGGACCACCAAAGTCTTCAAGCTGGTCGACTGCCAGACGGTCAGTTTGTTTTCTGTCACGGATTGATTGCTGTATTGTTTTCTGTTGCTTTTTCATAACAATTTTTTTTTGTTCCTTCCTTGTTTATGCAAAGACGAAAGGAAAGCTGTGCTTCTAACTTGATGACACAAAACACTTCAATCAATTCCTCTGTTTACTTTATATTTTTCAGGGTTGGAGGGATTTATGGGTAGACGATGCTTTCTGGCGGCTGCTGTTCTCCACCATTCTGCTGGTCATCATGGTGCTGTTACGGCCCTCTGCTAACAGCCAGAGGTCAGAGTTGCACTGCAGTAAAACTTCCTCCGTGCAGCCGGGAGCTCGGCGTGACTTGGGATGAAAACTTGGCTGAGCTTGGAGCCCCAAAGCATTTCTCTGCAAGCCAAACTGATTTGTTTACAAAGTTCCCAGCAGTTGGATCTCAGTCTGTATTCTGTTCTTTTCTATCAGATTTTCCCATTCCCCTCTGATTGATGAAGATGATGAAGAGGATGAGGCCAAAGAGCCTATGTTGAATGAAGCTTTTGGTAAGTGTTATCAGTCTTCTTTTCATTACAATTGATGCTAAAGATGAACTAGAAACTGCTAATTATTTCGAACATGACTTTGTTTGTGGTTTTGGAGAATACATGATGGAGTGCGTTATTGCTTTAGTACAATTCAGATATCATGGTCTTCCTCATGGGCAACAGAATCATCTTTCTCAGGACTGATTGGTCTTCCTCAGCGTTGACACGGTTTACAGACATTGTGTTTTTGCATCTATCTGTAAAGACAGTTTCTCTGTCTGTCTGTCAGTCTGTGGCACCAACGTCTCTAGAACCCGGTGTTGTATGAAGTTGCAATTCAGCAGGTTTATTGCTCAGGACCCAAGGGTGCGCAGTGTCGCGTGTGAAGTTGTTTGGATGAGCGGTTCTCGAATTGAGCTGTGCTGGTAAAAAGTAGTCCACGCGGCAGGATACGCTCTGGGTACAGCATCATATGCTCCGGTCCGGTCTCAACCCAACCCCTGTACAGCAAACAGTTCACGAGGATGTGCAGGACAAAATTATAGCAGGCTGCAGCAAACACCATTAAGTCTGGCCCGTTCCAAACAGGCATGTTTTCCACGGACACTGCACTAGTTACATCAAAGCAGCATAGATTCAGTACAGGCAGTCCCCGACTTATGAACGTCCGACTTACGAACAACCCATACTTACGAACCAACCACCATAAAGCCTATTAAATTAAAAATTTGAGTTACATACAATAATTTGTAATAATGAACGACACACTACTTTAAGATGCCTCTTCTGACGTGTAAGACATCAATAGGAGCGAGAGTGAGTGTTAACCTACGTGTTTTTTTTTATACCCCCACACGCACACACTCTCTCTCTCTCTCTCTCTCTCTCTCTCTCTCTCTCTCTCTCTCTCCATTATGCCTACAATGTTTTAGGATATCTGGAAGTGTCTCTTTAATGTTTCTTATGCATAGAAAGGTAAAATACACCCCTGATGTAACTGATCTGACTTACGAACAGCTGTGGGAATGGAACTCGTTCGTAACCTGAGGATTGCCTGTACTTTGAGTATCTCAAGCTTGTTCTCAGGTGACATAACAGACTCTCCGGTGGCCATATTAGAGGTCAAGAGCAGCAATTTCTGTGAAAGTTGATCGCATTTCTAAATGTACAACTTAGCCCTTTCAACACTTTTCAGTGAGCTATTTTCACTGCAGACGTTTACAAATGTGAAGGCAGGAAAAGCATAGCTGCACGTTCATACCAGCTACATTCCATTTAGGCGTGACAGGAATGCTGTCAGCCAGCAAGTCAAAATTCTCTGCTGTCAAGTGTTTCATTCCTGTGTTGACTACTTCTCTGTACTTATTATTGAGTTAGTGTTTGTTTACTGGCAAATAATAGTATCCAGTCAGTCCTTCAGTACTTTCTTTGTGTAAATATATTTGATATGCTAATGTAGCCAGTAAAAACTAGCATTTGCATGTCAGTGTTGACATCGGCTGCTTTTCAAAGAACTTTAGTGTAGAATATCAGAGTGCAGAGATAAAGAAAAGGTTCTTTCCCACATCGTAATAATATAAATTTGGAAACAAGCAGAGCTTATGAAAGGTTTTCTTAGTTTCTTCGTGTTTAGTCATTGCTTGGCTTTAGTCGTGTCTCTAATGGAAGTCTGTGATGGTGCCAGACATGCTTTCTGGGAGATTTGTGACATGACTGCTAAACTGCAAAGCTTTAATTTGTTTTTTTCTACGTTGTGGAAAGCATATCCATCTGCAAATAGTCTTTAGCCTGATCCAGATCTGTGCCTGCAAATATATCCTTGTCATCTGGGATATGGTTTTACATAAGAGAGAGCTGCTGAGGGCCATTTTCTAAATTTGTTCATGCTGACCTGTGGAGATTCTACCGTGCAATAGATTCTTCCTGAGAAATTTTTATCTCCTAATCATATTATAGTATAAATAGAAAACTTAGTAACCTAGTTATGTCATTATAATATTATTAGATAAAGAGCTTTAACGTGATCCATGTTACTTCATGTTTTTCAGAGGGAATGAAGATGAGAGGCTCGAAGCCTGACAGTAATGGCTCCCAGAAACTGTTGAGTAAAGAGGTGAGCTGCTTTTCCTCCATCTTCTCCTCTTCTGTTGTTCATTGTTTTAGCCATTAGTAACTGGGTTTGTATTTCTAACACCAGGATGAGGATCTAAAATGGGTTGAGGAGAACATTCCCACAACTGTTGCTGATGTGTGAGTATGATTTTACATTTTAGATCCTGAGTGGAGAATCTAAACCTGAGCAGCAGTCTGGTGGTTTATTAACAGGAACAACTGCAGTGTCTTCCTCAATGACACGTCAGCATGCAAATAGTTATTAATGGACATTTAGCTACAGGATTGAACTTTGACCTCATGACTGTTGTCACTCTGTCATCTAAAACCCGTTAATACTTTTTAACGTTTTATTGTCTCATATTATGGAAATGTATCTGTATCTCTTTCAGTTGCTATTTATATTGTAATTGAAAGCAAAATATTCATATAGTTTTGAATTTGATTCTCACCTTCCATCTGCTACCCAAAGAAACTAGCACACGCTGGTGAAGTATCTGAAAGTATTTTTTGACCTCAGTTAACTGCGAATGCATTCACTGCCTTCCTCTCATCTCTTTTCTCTCTGTACAGAGCTCTGCCTGTAATGCTTGACGAGGAAGAGGTAAAGAGCCTTTTACTTTCCATATGATAGTCCCATGATTTCTATAAATGAACTAAATGTGCCACTGCAGATGAATCAATCAGTGTTCTCTGTCTCCAGGAAATCCTGAAAACCAAGATGGAGAGATCCAAAATGGAGTAGAAGTACTGTGAAAATCCAAAGAAAGCTATTTCACTAACACAGCAATGAATGGGTTGAAGTTAAAATGAAGATACTATCAAAAAAATGTGGGAAAAGACAACTCTTCCGACACTTTAAATTTTGGATTTTATTTAACAGGCATTGTGTAAGAACATAAGGTCAAAAAGCATGAGTGGTGTGTTTATAAGGTACTACGCATCCCTGATGTGGATGGGTTGGCTGTTGATGTGACAATGTGCATTGTGGGATTTGGGGGGTGAAACTGAATGAATTACACAGCAGAGCACTTTGATAAATGTTTTGTTACCGGGATGTTTTTCTGTAGAGGCCAAAAACAAACCAAAACACGGCATTTTCTGCAAGTCCAAAGTCTGTCCTCGTGTTTCAAATCAATTCAACATGTATTGGACTGTGTTGTTGCTCGAGTACTGGGGTCAAGGAGATAAGATTCAGAATAAGTTTCCTCACCTCCACCCCAAGCGCCCAGAGGGTCAAAGTTTTCGAAATATTTGTTATTTAGGAATTTCTGCTCAGGTCTCATGATGCCTGACAGCCCTCACAGCCAAGGTGTCATCAAGTGGATGTTTACTGTGATAGATCCACACAGAAGTAAGTGAAGAGATAACACACATGCTGAAAACAGCAAGTTATTGTGCATAATAAGATTAATTTTAGCCAATACAGCATCTAACACTTGAGCTCCTCATAGATGCACTGTAATTTGCTGTTTGCGGTGTGCTTTTATTTATAGTTAATTACATGATGACTTACATTTTTATGTTGAAAACAGAGACTTTGGGTGGTACAATTAGCCAATTAGCTAGATAAAAAAAAAATTAAGTTTGTATCTGCACCATGATGTTACACTGTTTTACTTTTAACACAGCTAACAGTGTTGTCAGGCTAAAGGAGTATTTAGATGCATATAGATGTAAGTAAGACACTTTTAAATATGGCTTAATCAGCAAATATTGATACTTGAAGCGTATCGTTGTCAGCAGAAAACAGTAACTACAGTAGTCTGGGGATTGTTGTATCTTTAGTTCATGAAATCCTTTCAAAAATCCTGTTTTGATCCATAAACACAATCTTATCAGAACTGTCCATTTTGTGGACAAGTTTTATTCCTGACAGTAGTGATATGGCCCAGATCACCTTTCTGAAATGTTGTGAAACATCAAAACATTTTGATTCCAATATAGGTGATTTATTCAGGCTTTTCTGAAAAATAAAGGACTGCATGGCCCTCTGTGGGTTGGGAAAATGTATGACAGTATTTTTTAATTTTACAGACCCATTTTTCAAACATACACCTATACGATCACTTGAAAAATAAGACTATCTTCATTTCTATAAAAACAAACACTTTTTGTAGGTTTTTGCATGGCAGCAGTAATTCATATCGTTATTACCTCACACTAAAGTAATTTATTTTTAACATTTTTTGCTAGCTAATGACAGAACTTATTGATAAACCTTGTGAAATGCTGTGGACCTAAATTTCGCTAAATTGGAATGTTAACTTATTCACAATCTATTTTCACTCCCACGTTCCGTAATATCTAGGCCAGGCTGTGTCAAGTGTAGTTTCAAAAAATACTTCACGTGTACTTGATAATTGGTAGTTTTCAGATATGGCTCCACAATTTGGCTACAGATTTCTTCAGTCCAGTAACCTAGCCTTATCTGGAATTAATCATATCCCTCTCCTTGTGCAAGCTACTGCAATGTGTGTTGAAATGGGTGTGAGGCTGCTTTGTAATGTGAAGCTGAAAATATGTGGCTTTTTATGTCTATCCTGCAAATAAAATTTATATTGAAACAAGAATAAAATGTTGATTTGTGGTGTTTGCTTCATGTAGTTTTAATGATTAAGTAGCTAAAAAAAATCAAATTACTGTAAATTAAAGAAGAAACACAAATTTTAACATGCATCAAGGCATTTATTTGCTTTTTGATTCTTCATAATGTATAATGTCTAAATTTGATTTAAAAAGAAAAGGGCATAACAGGACTGTACACACTTCCATGGGTTTCATAAGTAAGATCTCGCGTGAATACGACAAATCCCGGACAAACATGACCACAAATATGTTCCTCGTGAACATGCTGACTAAAGTCACGTGCCTGTCAAACTCACATTCTCGCGCAGCCGTCGTCAACACAAATACGGAACTAGCATGAAGCTACCGTAGCTAATCAAAACGATACCGCTTCTTGGCCAGTACAGTGTTTACCATCCGTATTAATTTTGGTAGCTTTTTGTTGGACCTTATCGATAACGGAACTGACTTTCTTAATTCGGGTTTCAGGCGGAATTAGATGAAAATGAGCAATGTTTTGCTAGTAGCTGGCTAGCTAATTGTCAGCTGTTGTTTTGGAAGGAGAGATAACATAGCATAGTATTACAGCTATCGACAATACTAAGTTGGTGTCTTCGGGGTTTAATAGATCGGATTTACTCATTTTTGAGTGCTCGGTTAGCTAATGGCGACACATAAGGGTGTACCGACCTGACAGACGCATCAGTGGTCATCAGTCAGCTGTTGTCCGGCGGGCGTCAACAGTGATTGATCAATCTGTGTGGTTTATATTTGAATCTGCAATATTATTTCGAAATGCATGACGCGTATGAACCAGTGCCTATTCTGGAGAAGCTTCCTCTCCAGATTGACTGTCTTGCGGCCTGGGGTAAGTAGTAGAGATTATTAACAAGCAGTTTCTTTTTCGTTGACTTTGGGCTTGTCCCTCTTGGTGTTGAATGAACTGCAGGCATATCCGTTTACAGTCCCTGATGTCCCATAAATCAAAATTTGATCGGATGTGTCATCACTACTACTGGTATGATTTTCCTTAAAACTAGAAACTCTGAGTTCTCACAGTGAGACAGGGACTGGAAATGTTTTGAAAATGTTATAAGGTAATATAATAATATGATAATAAGTCTGAAATGATTTGAATTGTTAACTTTTTCCACAGAGGACTGGCTGCTTGTTGGAACAAAGCCAGGGCATCTCCTTCTCTACCGAATAAAGAAAGATGCAGGTAAAAAGGGAATTTAAGGGAAGTGGGAGGTACTTTGATGCCTTAGGTACTTTCCAAAGCTCTTAACTGCTCATTTTCCTCATTTGCAACTTTTTTTTTTTTTTTTTTTTTTTTTTTTTTTTTTGCATCTTCATGAGGAAAAGATACAAGGACAGAAGAATCAAAGATATTATTTGTGAAGTGGAATGTCATCGCTCTTATAGCATCAGCTGAAGGGATATCATTTACTAGTGATCAAGCTAACTCAGCTATCAATGTGTTTGGAACTGTTTTGTAGCATTGTTTTAAATTTATGTATTCATACATGACAATGCAGAATATGACCTGTGATTAAACTCATGTTGTTATAATGCATGTTAGTGTAGTGCAGTAACAGGTTTCCAGTGAAGGGGTGTCTCTGTCTAAAGACAATCATGTAGGATCGTCTCATGATTCATTGCTCAAGCCTCCTACAGCATCTTCCTTTTTCATCTCTCCTTTTTCCTCCTGGTGGAAGATGAGATCAAGAGGATTGAGAGGCTCAAAGATAAAATAAAAGCATTGGAATATACCATTTGTCTGTTTGTAAATCTCATTCGTGTTTATTACTTCCTGCTAAGAAAAGCTTGTCATTTTTGGAAACTGTGTCTTTTTTCCCCTTAGGCACAAACAGGTTTGAAGTGACACTGGAAAAGTCCAATAAGAATTTCTCAAAGAAGATTCAGCAGGTAGGTAAAAGCGTAGGATGAGATGCTGAATATATATGTGCTGATGTATTCTGCTTCAGAGCAATACGAAGCTTTCAAGTCTCATGATAACGTGTATCTGCATAAATGTGTTGTCAGCGTACAATTGGTGTGTTTCAGTGTTAATGTCTATCTTAATGTGTGGTAGATGAGTTATTTGGTTTCAACCTCTTTTTATTTTCTTCTCATTTCCACAGCTTTATGTTGTCTCACAATACAAAATTCTTGTTAGTCTTCTCGGTAAGTTTCTTTCCCCAACATAGTTTCTTTAGTTTAAATTAATTTTGCCTGTAGTTCTGCAGCTGCATATTGTTAAACATTTTTAGCCTTGAAAGTACAATCGTAAAAGTTAGATCAGGCTATTGAAACTGGTTTAATAATGGCAGTGACAGGGAACTTATGACAAATTTTAGGTCACAAAAAAAAAAACCTGTTGGCCCATACTATACCAGAGCCATAAAATAATAGTAAAAGTTCCTGAGAGCAGCATTCTAAATTAGATAATGATTTTATGTGACGATGCACATAACTTTATTCGCCTTACAGATATACAGTAATCTCTTTGATTCTCTCCTGCAGAGAACAACATCCATGTCCATGACCTGCTGACCTTCCAGCAGATCACTGTAGTGTCCAAAGCCAAAGGAGCCACGCTCTTCGCCTGTGACCTGCAGGTCAGATACAGTGATACAGTTACAGTGTAGCACTGTAATGCTGTTTATCTGTCATTCATGCCTTTTGCTTCTCATTCTAAATCTTCGCTGTGAGAAGAACAGTTTTTTCACTTGCATGTACAACAGCATTAACTTAACAGCCACAGGCTAGTGAGCTGGTAAAGTCTTCATTGCTGTCACAGAAGAGAAAGTGGATGAGTGTCTTAGTGGGGGAATTATGTTTTATGTATTGGGAACTTTTTGTACAAAATTTACTCATAAATTTACTCAATTTAAGAATCATATTTTGTATGATTAAGCCTTATTTTATGTAAACTGCATAGAGTATAGTTAATATTACTGCAGGCCCTTGTCCAAATCTTAGCGTAGTGTTTCAGACTTTATAATGTGTTTTCATACCTTCCAGGCTGCCATTGCTTTCCATTTATTCTAATATGAAAATTGCTTTCCACTTGCTTTACATTGCTTTCCATTTATTGTAATCTGAAAATCAAATTAATGAATTTATTACCATTCAGTTAGAACTTTAACAAAAAAATATACAGTGTATGTACTGTGTGTGTATATATATGTGTGTGTATATATATATATGTGTATATATATATATACATATATGGTACATTCCAAGGTTTCTGAAACAAGATTCAAGTCTCTGTTAACTGTTTTTATTCAGTACTGAAATGAATAGAAATCAGACAGGGAAAAAAAATTCCCAAAAGCTAGAAAACTGCAATTGCTTTTGAAAATTGTTGGTAGTATTATTATGTCTGCACAATTTGTAATAGTTGAACTTTAAAAATACAAAGACATGAACCAACTGTATGGCTCAGGTGTCTTTCTTTCTTTTTTTTTTACTGTTTTTTGTGCTATTAATTTCCCTGAGTTATTGAATTGTGCGTTTTGTCTATTGTGTCATTAGCAAACCAGCTCAGGAGAGGAAAGGTTGAGAATGTGCGTCGCAGTGAAGAAGAAACTGCAGCTGTATTACTGGAAGGACAGGGAGTTCCATGAGCTGCAGGTAAAATATATTGTGACTCACTGGAGTCTGGTACAGCTTTAGCAGTTTTTTTCCAATCGTTTTTTCATGGTCAGTCCTTTAATTGTTTTCTTTTGGTCTGTCTGTCAGGGAGACTTTGGTGCACCAGATATTCCAAAGTCCATGGCTTGGTGTGAAAACTCAATATGTGTCGGTTTCAAACGAGACTATTACCTCATTCGGGTAAGTGACAAAAAAAGGGTAAAAACTGTAATATTGTCTGTAACTGACTATGCAGATAAAGTCAAGATAAAGTCAAGATAATTTTTTTTTTTATCAACTTTGTTTATTGAGTTTTACAAAGGTCACTGTGATTGACATTGTCATTGTCAGTTCCATCACATCCTGGGGTAAAGGTGTCCTGGGATGCCCTGAGGATGTGGGCATGATAAAATCTGATGACAAAACAAGTAAAGGAAAATGATAAAATGATAATACCATTGATGACAATAGGAGAACTAAAAATAAATAAATAAATAATTTTAAAAAATTAAGATAAATATAGAAATAAAAAAATAACTAATTTAAATAATAGATTAAAAAAAAGTCAAGATAATGTTTAAGATCATTTCTCTCTCTGTCAATTAGATGGATGGTCGTGGCACCATCAAGGAGCTCTTCCCCACAGGAAAACAGTTGGAGCCCCTGGTTGCCCCGCTGGCTGATGGGAAGGTGGCTGTTGGTCAGGATGACCTCACTGTGGTGTTAAATGAAGAGGGTGTTTGCACCCAGAAGTGTGCCCTCAACTGGACAGACATCCCGATAGCAATGGGTAGGAAATACTATAGAGACCTTTGCATACTCAAAATACTACAGTATTATGTGGTAGTTTTCTGTGATTCAAGTCATTATTGTGTGTGTGTGTGTGTCCACTTTTTATAGTGAAAAGACCATGAAATTCTTAGTTGCTATATTTCTGCTCACAAGAAGAACAAACATAGCATACTTTCAGAACATGTCTTCATGGTCTTTTCAAGTTTCCATTCCTGTGTTTTCTATTTGTATCTTTACTGGGTTTAACTTGTATTCGACACAAATAGTAACTGACAGCAAAGTCAAAAGGACACACATGCCAAGAAACAGAACAAAAAAATACTCCCACAGCTCTCTGTATGGGCTTGTCTTCCAGACAACATGAAACTGTGTTGTGCCAAAATAAGCTCATCCCTTCCAGTTCAATTCACATGGGTATATATACAATAAAAAGCAAAATCATTCTCAGTTATTTAATCTGGTTTTCCTTTTTTTGGCTTCTTAACGCTGGATTCCCATTTTGGCAGTAGAAAAAGAGCCATACTGTACCATAGCTGAATTATTGTCAACTGCAGCAGCAGACGATGACGACAGTACATGTGGTAGTTTGATGGGATATAATTCAGTATTGAAGGTTGCAATAGTGTTTTAGTATTTTGCACAATGTAAAATTTTAATAATATTTGTACATGAATTACGTCTGCGTCTGTTACACCACAGTCTATTTAACCCTTATTCAGGAGAAATTGGTGACTAAAACAAGCCTGTAGACCACAGCTCAGACAAAGCATTTGCCCTAAATATTGCCATTGTTTCATCAGTCAGTTGCTGTCTGCTTTGCTTCATCTTTTCCTTACGCTTTCCTTCACCCTGTGCAATTTTTCCCTTTCTCCACTCTGTCTGAGCATGTGTTGTATTCCACGTGTCAGCTGAGGAAACACAAACTTAGATCAACTATTTTATCCCGTGACTGAGACGCCACAGGACACGTCTGGTTGACTAATGAACTTTGTAGCAGAAGCGATGCAGATGAGTCCTCACATCGCTGCTCTTTGTGCTCTTATGTATTAAAAAAAATATGAAATGGAAATTTAGCATCCAAGCAGGTTTTCAAAGATTTTTTTTCTCATTTTGATATGGTCAATATTGTGGCTTTGGTGTGCGTCATCAGAGGACGGATACTGGCCAGATTAAAATCCCCTAACTGACCATCCTCATTGGTCACAGCTTGGGCATCCAGTCTGGTGTCTCCATGTGGGTGTAGTCTGTCCCACATCCAGAGTCCCAGACCACTTCTGTCTAGACTGCTGATTCAAGCTGGATTTGCTGCCCTGCATGCCCAAGGCCTTCACTCCACAGCCACAAAGACAGAGTTTATGTTGAACAGGCAAGAAAACTGGAGAGAGTTAAATGTCCTGTCTCAAAAGGTCAAGTTAGAGAGTTCTTTGTCTTCTCTGTGTCTTAGGAGCTTAAAAAGATCATTTCTAAAAAATTTTTATATCTACTTTGAAAGAAAGCCATGTGGGGTTTATTTGAGGAAAGTATTTTTCACCCAATGATTTGACTTTGTATCCCTCAAAATTCCCACTGTTTGGATTTTGTCACATCTGTCATTTTTCCAAGTGTATCCATTAACTTCAATGTAAATTCAGCGATATTTGGGTCGCATATCTACCTGTGGTGATTTAGTTTCATTTGATGTATACCAGAATGTGACTTTGTTGCCTCTTTCAAATGTCCTCAGAGCACCAGCCTCCATATATCATAGCAGTTCTTCCTCGGTACGTGGAGATCCGGACATTTGAGCCGAGGCTGCTGGTGCAGAGTGTGGAGCTGCAGAGGCCTCGCTTCATCACCTCAGCAGGGTGAGGCGCTTTTCTGTGTTCTTCTATTGCCTCATTATTCTTATCTGAGGTTTTTGTATCTTGTCTATGATTTTTGTATCTTAAATGATTTTTTTTTGTCGACTTCTCTTTGTCAAAAGTGAGTTACACACTGCAGCTGCTGGGCGAAATCCATTCAGAATTCTTAAATCTAACAAGACATAGGCACAAAACACTTTTTTTTTTTTTTTANCTTTTTTTTTTTTTTTAGATTATTAATTGCTTGAATTCAGATCAGAAGAATTCAGGTAAAATTGATGAAAAGTTGTAGTAAATTCAAATATTACTGGTAATTTTAATTTGTGTTACAATATGCCTGTTTAGTGCAACTTTACTTGAGAAGGCTATAGTGTGTGTAGTTGTAGAATAATTATTGTATGGGATTTTTTTTTTTTTAATCTAAAGGACCATACCACCCATTTTACATGTTTGAGCCTAATACATTCAATTTTCATACATGTTACGTTACTGACAATCATTTCCCAAAGGATAAAACCATATTTCAGCTTTCCTGATATTTTGCAAAATCTCTTAATCTTTCAAAATCGAATATTGAAGTGATACACCCACCTTAAAAATCCATGTTTCTCCTGCTAGTAGTTACGCAGCCTTGTGAAGTAACGATCATTTAAATTTTTCCATAAACGCAAGTCTTCTTTTGGAACTATATTCCCCGGTGGAGGCATACATTCACTCTTTATTGCGCTTAAACGCTAAAATTACGTAACTTCTAAAAAAAACCTGAATATACGTCTTGTTCGCAATGATGGATTACCTATCCCAAGAACGTTTCAAGTATTTAAAAGTTGATTTTAATAGCGTACCAGAATGAACTGAAACCAATGGCGGTCTGGAAGGTAGGAAAAACATTTTTAATTCACCGTTCCAGTAGTATGCTTTGGGAAATGATTGACAGTAATATTACATGTATGAAAATTGAATATATTAGATCCAAACATGCAAAATGGGCAATATGGTCCTTTAATACCAATCTAACGCCATCAAATCTTATGCATACCACCCGTGAAAGAAAACAGCATGCATCATTTGCCGCTTTCATCGCTTCTGCTGGTTTCTATTTTGTTTGATTGACTTCAGTTTCTCCTTACAAAGAGAAAAAAAATGGTTTCAACTTTTATTCTCTGTCTTGTTTTCCCCCTCTCATCCATCACAGGCCAAATATTGTGTATGTTGCCAGCAACCACTTTGTGTGGCGCCTGGTTCCCGTGTCGATAGCGAGCCAGATCCGGCAGCTTCTTCAGGACAAACAGTTTGAGCTGGCTCTTCAGCTGGCGGTGAGCAGCACAGTCTCTCCACATCACCATTAGACCTTTTTATTAGATTCTTGACAATTCTATTAAACATTAAAAAACACTTAAGTTGATTAGAATCAGTACATTCAAACACTTTTGTGCTCTGAGCTTATCAACAATCTAGCCCTCCAGTGGCATTACCAAGATTGAAACTGTTCATTTTCATTTGTGTGTTGTTTTTTTTTTCCTTCTGTAGAACTGAGAATTCTGATCATTAGTGAGCAAACCAGATTTTTTGCTGCTGCATGAATTAATTTTTTCTTTCTCAGAAGATGAAGGATGATTCAGACGGTGATAAGAAGCAGCAGATACATCACATCCAGAATCTCTACGCCTTCAATCTGTTTTGCCAGAAGAGATTTGATGACTCCATGCAGGTGTTTGCCAAACTCGGCACAGGTAGGACTCTTGTCCTTCTCAGTGGAGATTTGCTGAGTTGTAATTTGTAAGTTACATCCAGATCTAGTTTAAATAGATTGTTTACGTATATCATATTCAGACTGTTTACACATCTTGAATTTAAATATACTACTTGGATGGCCTAAATAGTTAGCTTCTGTTTTCTTGAATTCATCAGAAATCTGTTACTCATTGTGAATATTAATTAAAATTGTTCTTTTTTCTCATGGGGGGCTTCATGCATCTCAGATCTATGTGAGAATCTCTTATTCTGCATGCTAGACTTTTCCTTGCGCTAATGAGCTTTTGATTCCATTGCTGGTTGACTTATGTTTCATGGTAATTTCCTATGTTTTTATTGTAAACTGTCTGTAAAACACATTTCCCCTTACAATCAAGGAATCAAACAAACCCATGGAATGAAATTCAACAAATATTCCCACCCTTTTCTGCAGACCCCACTCATGTGATTGGCTTGTACCCGGACCTGCTTCCCTCAGACTATCGCAAGCAGCTGCACTACCCCAACCCTCTTCCTACTCTGTCTGGAGCAGAGCTGGAGAAGGCCCATCTCGCTCTTATTGATTATCTCACCCAGGTGTGTGTGTGTGTGTGTGTGTGTGCGCGCGCACAATGTTAAAACACACAGAGAAAATCAGTAAAACCTAGAGATGTGTTGCATTTTGTAAAATCCAATTTTTAAAGGAATTTGATCTTGATTGAGGCTCTTACAATAGGTTGTATAATAGTAAAAATATATTAAGTTTGAAGGTCAAGGAAATTCGTTTAAATTAAAGGAAGCGCAATAATGACTGTGTAATCTCCTCTAAATGTTTTTTTCTTCTCCCCAGAAACGCAGCCATCTCGTAAAGCAGCTTAATGACTCTGATCCTTCTACAACGTCTCCTCTCATGGAAGGAACGCCCACAATTAAAAGCCGCAAAAAACTCCTGCAGATCATTGATACCACCCTGCTGAAGTGCTACCTGCATGTAAGGCCTTCCTATCGTCCTTCACTTCTGTCATTATTTGCCTGTTGCAATTTTAAAAAAACATGGAGGAATTTCACTCTGCCATGTCTATCTACATTTTGGAAATGAAACATTGCCTAAATAGATAGATTTCCTGCTTAATGTAATGATTTGATTAAATAACAATTACAAACAGGCATAGAAACTGGCAGCAGGACCAACAACTTAGCTGTACCTCACACGCAGGGAGATGGACTCATTAGCAGATTTACTTTGAAGTAATGAAAACTGAGTCACTGCTTAAAAAAAAAAAAAAAAAAAANAAAAAAAAAAAAAAAAAACAATGTGAGGTCGACTGCCATTTGTATGTAATGGTTTTAATACTGTGGGCCTGTTTAATTCTTTGAGGCAGATGGATGGGCAACAAAGCTAAAGCTTTGATTTACCAGACAATTTGTATGTCAGAACTCATCTGTAGTCAAACAGTAACTCTCACAGTCACCAAAAAGAATAAGATCATGACTGTGCTGCCAGTTAAGGTTTTGCCACAGAGCAGTTTGGCTAATGAGTTCAGAAATTGCTGCTGCTCCGCCACGCTGAGCCAGTTCATGTGATCTGTACAACCAATGAAAACACAAGCAAGGCGATTCTGTTTGGAAAGGTGGCTCAGTGCCAAGAGTCTGCACCCAATTATTTCAATGATTAACACATTTTGGAACAGAGAGGAGAAACTAACAAATGAAATCACCTACTTGTTGTCTTGGGTTGGAACATAAACCTGCTCAGTCTGAGTCCCTCATGACACATGGTAGAAAACCTGCAGTCCAGAAAATGACAAATCAGTCACGTGATGTGACCATGATGCTACATTACAGGCCAGAAGTTTGAGGCCACCCCCACATTTAAAAAAAAAAAAAAAAAANTTAAAAAAAAAAAAAAAAATCATCATTACACTGTTTGTTTTACAACTTATTGCACAGGAAATGACAAAAAAAATACATAAAATAAATATAATAATTAGTTTTCAGGAAGAATTTGTCAACATCAAAGCACTTTGAAGTCATTTCAGGCTCAGACTTTGGTTTTGTCGAAGTACCCCTCTCTGGCCAATTCTCAAAACCTTTTGCTTCCCTTTTGAAAGGATGTAATTTTGGCATAATTGTGATGAATGTTTTGGATCGTTGTCCTGTTGAAGAATGAAATTCCGACCAATAATTGGTAAACCGGATGGAATCGTGTGACTTTGAATGATGGAATAGTAATTCTCTTTCTTCATAATTCCTTTAACTTGGACCAAGNAGAGCAGCAGCATGAGCAGACTGTGCAGCATGTTAATCCAAAATGATGTGGGAGAAGGCAGACAGCAGCTATTGAATAGACTGTTAAATACAACTAGAGTTCCAGTGCATTAATACAGACTGATGGCTTCATATAAATCATTTCTTAAGCCATAGTGGCTACATAATGTGCTCTAGGTGACTAATTCTTCTTGAAAACTAGTTACATTTATTTTATATATTTTTGCCATTTTCTGTGCAATAAATTGTAAAACAGTGTATTGATTTTTGTTTTTTCAAAATCTGGGGGTGGCCTCAAACTTCTGGCCTGTAGTATATGTTATCATTCCAGTATGCCTCTTTTCACCAGAAGCCATAGAGAGACAAGAAGATTAATGTGGCGTTCATTTGTTTTTCTTTTCCCCGTTTAGACAAACGTGGCCCTGGTGTCGCCACTCCTTCGTCTGGAGAACAACCACTGCCACATCGAGGAGAGCGAGTACATCCTGAAGAAGGCCCATAAATACAGCGAGCTCATTATTCTCTATGAGAAGAAAGGCCTGCACCAGAAGGGTAAGGGTTAGCAAACAGTGTGCATCACGTCAAGTTAATTGATGTAGTGTTGAATATTAAACTGTCATGGGTTTGAGATCATGCCATTTGTTTTCCAATGTAAATCAAATTATTTCGTGCAGCTTGTTGACAACTGAGGAAATGATCTGCATTATTTCAGGGAGACAGTTTGTTTGCTTAGATTTTTCTCCTGGCTTTGTCTCAAAAACATGCTATTAGTGACATCTTGTATTGGTATTAACCTCTTTTTGTTCCTTTGCAAAAAGCAATTTGTCTGCTGTGTAAACTAGAGAAGTTCTCTGAAGTTTGTAATTATTCTAAACAAATTTGCATTGACCTTAATTCAACACAGATGATTACAGAGACAGTCTGGCCCTGAAAAAACCCTGAAAACCTCAACATAATTAACCTTCCTTGATCTAATCTTTTCCAGTCTAACAATATCTTAGTTTTAGCGATCGCTTCTCTAATGCATAAATTAGAGAGAAGACCATGAGCTCTATTGATGACAAATGCTCCATTCATAAAGTTAGGAAAATAAAGTTTAGATAATGGCTTGATGCACGAGGAACCTTAACCACTGACTTGCCTTTGGCTATTTGGAATCCCTCTGCATGATTCCCATAGAAATGCGTGATGCATAATTTAGAACTACATTTTAATTTCAATTTTCAAAGGAAAAATAATACATCAGGACTCAGTCAACAGAAATTTCCAATGAGAAGATGCTTTTTTTTTTTTGCAGTGTGAGATTATTCACCAATCCGTGGATGATGGATAAGNGAGAAGATGCTTTTTTTTTTTTGCAGTGTGAGATTATTCACCAATCCGTGGATGATGGATAAGCTTCAGTGTCAGAGTTCCAGTTTGTTTGTCAGAACGTGGCTGATCTCTCAGAGAGATTGGAATACGTACACGTAACAATTGAACATGTAACAATATAACACGTAATCAAACATCTGTGCCTAATTTCTCTCTGAAGTCCGATGTTGAAATCTGAGGTTTAATATTCAAATGACAGACCGCTTCAGCTTGTTGCCAAACCTACATCTGCCTCCATCAGTCTTTCCCATTTTTATACAAGAGCCATTGTACATTGAATTGTTTCATGATGTTTAAACTCAATAGGTATCAATCATGTTCTCATAACAAAGCTGCATTTTGGGCAGATCGGGTGAGTGAAGAGGTTTGTCAGGCGGTTTATCTCAGAGGAGGTTTCCCCTCATGCGGTCGACCCTTCTTCCTCAGAGATCAGAGCCACCTTGACGTTATTTGGATTGCAGCTGCATTTTGCGGCAGATTCTGGGCAGATTCTCTCTCTCTCTGCGAACGCGGCTGGTTTCAATCGTCCTCCTGCTTGTGATGTCATGCCGCCGAAGTCTCTCTCTGCCAACTCAAACCAGCTGCTCAAACCAGCCACCAGTTAACGCAGTTCAAACGCTACATCCACTTTCTGTTCATGGAGGAATTATGTAATGCTGTGCACACCAAAAGATTACATCTTGGTACTGGATGAATTTTCGCACTTGTTCTTGCTTCCATTTCTCCTCCTGTCACTTTTCTTTACCCTGTTTCTCCCTTCTAGCTCTCCAAGTGCTGTTGGATCAGTCCACTAAAGCCAACTCACCCCTGAAGGGCCACGAGCGAACGGTGCAGTACCTCCAGAGACTGGGTATGATCAAAAAACACCAGTCTGTGCCCAAATTCTCATCTCGTTTCAGTTTGTTAAATTTGTTCGGGTGATTTAGGGAAAGCCTCTCAGAAAATTGAGACCGTGTATGTCAGGCGAAATGTCGTCTGCAGTCTGTCATGTAATGCATTGAAGTTTATGTTACAGTCTAACTCCATTAATGTCATTGTCAAATAAACTCTGATGTGATGTCATAATTACTTGGTAATTACTATGTTTCATTAGTGCAAAAAATCCTGATCAAACTGGAGGGGCTGCAGAGCTTGTACCTCCTCCAAGGCCCAGCAGCCCTCTGATTTAGCTTTTTTTTTGCCAATATAAATCCAGCCTTTTTTTTGTTTTACTATTATTACCTTGAAATCAAATGAGTAAAAAGAGATTTACCTTGTAGATTCATTGTGGACGTCATGTTTTTCCTCCTTGGCGTTGGGAGTTTATGGCTATTGCAAGACATTCAAGAGAGCCTGGATTATTTCCTGTGAAATTAGACTTGATGGCACATAATATCAAACGCTGTATGAAAGCTGCCAGCCTTATGGCAGTGGCTTCATTTGCGTGTCATAGCGATTCTTATCACTTTAACAGGATTATAAACAGTGTGTGATAATTAAATCCTGCATCTGGCACCTTGAAAAGGATTCAAGTTTGTTGAAATAAGTGATGGGCAAATCAGGGCTAAATCTGAAAGCATGCCTTGAATTTTACTCGTGTATCTTGGAGCTGGTTGGTGGAGTTAAACATGCCTGCTTGCTGTAACCTCCAACAGGAATGGAGAATCTGGGAATCATCTTTGAATTCTCCCCCTGGGTGCTGAAAATCTGTCCTGAGGATGGGCTCAAGGTGACACAGAAATTCCCAGTTATTCATTTTATTTCATAGATGTAGTAAATAAGCTGTTTCTGTTTTTATTTTGGGTTTGGCTGGGAAAGATTGTAATTTTTTTTTTCTGTAACTCATAGTGTCTTATATTCACAAAATCTTCAGTTATCATAATGATAATCAGCATTGGGAGCAGAAAAATTATAAAAGAGCATTATTTTAATATTTTGAGTGTATTTTTGGCAATTTCCCATAAAGAAAGCTTTCATACAGCTGAAATTACATCCTCTCCTATGCAGATTTTCACTGAGGACCTGACAGAGGTGGAGACTTTGCCCAGAGACAAGGTGCTAAACTTCCTGAAGGAGGGCTTTAAGGAGCTCGCCATCCCATACTTGGAGCACATCATCCACGTGTGGGAGGAGAAAGGGCCAGAGTTTCATAATGTGCTGATCCAGCTCTACCTGGAGAGAGTGCAGGTCCTCATGAAGCAGTACCTCAACTCATTGCCAGAAGGTACGAGCAGGAGAAAACCTGAAGTTAAACTCTTTTTAGTTCAGAGTTCCTGTGGGCTCTTTAAATTCAGATTTTTTTTTTTTTAACAACATTAAATACCATGAAAATGACTCAAGTCGTGTTTTTAGAAGTCATAATGATGGACTTATTAAATTTTCATCTTGAAGCAGGTATGAAATTGGAGGTGCTAGACAGTTTCATTAACATTCAGTGATTTCTACCTGAAGCAAAGCAAGAAATGCTTTGAATTTATTGAAGTGTAAATGTCAAGAGATGAAGAACAGACAAACCCTAGAGCTCACTGTTTAATTCAGCGATGCTGAGATTTTTGAATATTATAAGGCCTCTTTTACAAAATACCCCTTCCAAACTTTGAAACAAACTTAATGCCAAATGAATAATTTATTCTTCAAACTTTTCGTAGGATTTTCATGTGATTACATCGCTGCACATGGATTCAGTTTGCCTTTTTCCATCCTCATGCAGAGAGTTGTCTCTCGCTGCTTCCTAATAAAGTCTGTCAGGAGTTATTAGGAAGTCCATCCATCTCCATCTGTTTGTACCTTTTAATGCCCAACAGGGATTCCGCATAGAAACTGACCTCTTGGCTAACACAGGCTTATTAATGTGCACTCTGCCGGCGAAATAAACTAAACAAACTGAGTAATTAAATAAATAAATCTGTCCTTAGGCCAGGTTATTGCTAAAGACTGTAGCGTGATGCTTATTGAGGCACACAGCCCGTGATATTAGAATATTCTTACTCTGAGATCATTGTGATTCTCAACAATGAAATGAAAATTTTGTAAAGGTTTTAGGTACTTATTAAAGCCTGGGATGTTGTCTGAGAGTTTGATATTCACACACTAATAAAACTCAATGTTTCTGCTGTGGTAGGGGTTCCAGCGGTGGCTGCAGGTCAGGAGGATGCTGAGCTGGGAGAGTTCAGGAACAAACTGTTGTCTTTCCTGGATATTTCTACCAGCTACGAACCTGCAAGACTCATCAGTGATTTCCCCTTTGACGGTAAGTAATGGCTTAACTCTTGAATGACCAAGACAAGTGAAGGGAGTGTGAACAAACAGTAAGAGCCTCCTGATTGCATAGCAAATACTAACAGGGATTTAAGTCTCGTTTTCTTAAGAGTTTTGTTGTCATTTCCTTCGGGTCATTATGTCTGCAGCAGTTACACTACAGGAGGGGAAATGAGTTGGTTTTGATTGTTGTTACACTACTAAATTTAACAGCAGGATGTAATTTTTAAAACAATTTCAGCTTCAAATTTGGCTTGTAAGGACATAATGCATGGTCAAGGAAAAACCTCCTCCTTCCTATATTTCCTATTACCTCATGTATGATCTCATTTTAGAGTGGAAAGGTTGACAAAGAGTTTTTCCCACATTGGTGCATACGTTGTGTTTATGCTGGAAGGTGTAACTTTGACTTTTGACCCTGTTTTCCATCTTACAGGTCTGCTGGAGGAGCGAGCCCTGCTGCTGGGACGGATGGGTAAACACGAGCAGGCGCTCTTCATCTACGTGCACATCCTGAAAGACACACGCATGGCGGAAGAGTAAGTACTTTGACAAACAGCACAGATTCCTGCATGAACACCAGACAACAACAGAGAAATGTTTGTCTGCCGCTTTGTTTGTGAACTCCAGCAGCCAGTTTGTTTGATGAATAGATTATTTTCTGACTGATAAAGTTATTGAAAATAGCAAAAGTTACAGGGTCAAGAGTTTTGGGAGGAGATTCATTGATTTTTTTCCCTGAAAACATAATTAATTCTGAGCATTTTTAATTGATTTATGGACCATTTTCAACACAGATCTCTCTTTCTCTCTCTCTCTCTCTCTCTGCAGGTACTGTCGCCGACATTACAACAAACTAGTTGAAGGGAACAAAGATGTAAGTAGCCTTTTATTTTTTGATGCGTTTTATGTTTTTTCCATATTTCATTCTAATTTGCTCATATACAAGGATGCAAGGAGTTTTATTGTCATCTCACCACACCCACATTATACTTGTTACATGTGATGCACATGACATTCCATTTCCCGGGCCAGTGAGAATGTGGCTGTTCATACAAGAGAACTACCAAAGTAAAAATTATAAAAGGCACATAATAAAAAAAAATATAAAAGGCACATAATAAAAATATGAGGCACATAAGAACATTGCACAGAAAAAACAATAAATATAATAAAAATAAGACACTTTTTCCCAAAAAGTGTAAGTAGTGCAGGGGTCAACGATCAAATAGTCCAGTGCAAGGATCAAACAGTTTGATATGTGTAGTTTTATATTCTTTGTCTTCTCAGATTTCAGCGCTTTGTTATATTGTTTTTGACCCCTTTTTAATTTTTTATTCTCAGTTAGTTCCCTTAAGTGCTTTTGTGTTTGGTGAAAGTGCGACACAAATGTAGTGGATTATTCATGGCACAGGAACCTGATGATGGCATATCGCAGGTTCCTTCTTCATTTGAGCTGAAATGAATTGATATATCATCCTTTAAAATGTTTCCTGCTACAAATAAACTGAGACCAATGATAAATGAAATCAATAGATCTATCAGAACATTTGCATGCAAATGATAGAAATTGTTTGTTAGTTTTAAATAAAGTGTAATAGGTTGGTCAAGGAGAGCCAGTGAAGGTCACACACTCACACACATTCACCTACGCACTATATACAGTATTATCTGTCTGTTGCNAAAAAAAAAAAAAAGAACATTTGCATGCACACTGCACTCCAGTTATTTCTGTACTCTGATTAAGGCAATGATGCGAGTAAGATATATACATGGACAGAATTAATAGGATTCTGCGGTTTGCCAAATATGTATTATGTGCTGCAGAGTCAGACTATGAGAGAATCCGCCAGGCGAGGAAATGCATGCAGAGGCAGCTTACTCCGTTTATGAATAAAGCGATTTACAGTAATTGCATAGTCCATGTTGGTTATTCAGAGTAATCTTGCTCCGATTTATGCCAATTTCATTTTAATGATGGTGTTTACACGACGATTGAAAAAAAACTGATTTACAAGTTGTCATGGCAATTTGACCACCTATGAAACTAGTGAGGAATGAGACAAATTCTCCTTACAGTGTTGTCACGCTTTATGAATGCTCGAGCATGGCGCACGAGAAGCAGCACTTACAAGTGCTCGCTGAGTTCTCTTCTTATGCTTTTTACACACAAATCATGAATCATTTTTAACTTTGCAAGACGTAGCACAGAATCATTGTTACAGGTTATGACACTCCTTAATTACAAGCATCTCATTATAGCCACAAACATCATCCATACATCCGAGACTGCATCACTCCCATTTGTTATTTTCCCAAGACAGTATTTGAGATATGACCTTCACCCAGGTTTGTTGGAACATTCGCCTCAAAATACACACACACACACACACACACACACACACACACACACACACACACACACACACACACACTCTTTGTTCTATATCTCGCTGTCTGCATCAGAAAGGAGAAGACACTTCTGTCATGACCTGTGCACAGCTGGTGAGGGCTTCATTATCTATAGTCATAGTCGATATCTTAAATGCAGCTATTTCACACAGTATAAGCTTAATCAACAATAGCATGATCAAAGAGCATAATTTCTCTCACACAAGTGCAGAGTAAGTCATATAGATCGATGGAATTCATAGGATTCTATGTTGCTTAATTGGCTAAGAGGAAGAGTACAAGTTGAGGAAATGCAGGTGCAGAATGCAAACTGATGGAATAAATCGATTTACAATCTCTGCTACTCGGAGTACACCATCGTCAGTTCATGCAGATTTCAACTCAATTATTGTGCTTTCATGATGTTCAAAAAAAAATCAACTTATTGCCTTAACTGGATAAGGATCGAGTCTGGTGACCTGTCTATGTTGCACCCTGCCTCTTGCCTAATGACCGCTGGAAAAGACTCCAGACTCTCCGCAACAGGACAGACGGATATGGAGCTTGGATCGATGGCTGGATGGATAAGGATGAAAGTTTAAATCTACTGGGTGTCACTGTGACAGATTCCCAGACGCCAACAGATAATAATGTGGATAATAGATGCATTAAGATTTGTTGTATTTCTTCTCTGCAGGTTTATCTGTCACTGCTGCGGATGTACCTCTCGCCTCCCGATGTCCACTGCCTGGGGCCCATCAAGATGGAGCTGTCGGAGCCTCAGGCCAACCTCCAGGCAGCCCTGCAGGTCCTGGAGCTCCACCACAGCAAGCTCAATACCACCAAGGTAAACACACAGGGTCAAATAACACAAATATTACTCTGATTCTGGAGGAAAGTACTCGAAATGTACTTTCCTCCAACACCTGCATAACATTCTTCGCACTTAAATTCCACTTTCCCATGTGGCAAAACCCCATCTGGAGCTTCAAACAGCTCATTAAACCAGAGAGAAAGAATTATTTCCTAATTCCTCCCAGAGTCTATTATTAGTTGACCTTGACTGCCATTGCTCCAATTTAGTAATCGCTGCTAATTCACACAAATAACAGTTGCTTAGACTGGATTAAAATGAGATTAAATATCATGATTGCAGATGACACATAAGTAGTCAATGACATAAAATTAATGACTTCTTTAAGCGTTTGTAGTTTTTCAGAGTGAGATGAAAGCGGCTCGCTCTGTCGATGGTAATCAAACGGCTTCTTTTGTGTGAGAAAAGATCCAGCAAACCAAAAAAAAACAAATTTCCAGCAGTGCTCGTCTCCCTCCAGACGTGTCTGCTCACAATATGAATATCTTTGATGAAATTCCTTTCCTTAAAGTGTTTTGACTACCTGCACTAGGAACCAAAAAGCAAAGAGTTGAATGAAAGCCGTTCTGCTCAAAAGTCATGGTGACCTATTTTTGCTTGTCAAACCTGATCTTCTCTTCGTGTTAGAATGCTGTCTAACAGATATCCCTGAGGAATGCCTTATGAGTCTGTTTGGTTCTATATTTTTTTAACATGGTCGCGCTGCCAGTTGGACAATCGCTCCTCACACCGTCTGCGTTCTCTCAGCAGATTGTATATTTTTCTTTTCCATATCTTATCTCGGAGGAGCAGAGGGGAAACTTTGAAAGCCTCCGCTCTATCACTGTAAATATTCTTATATTAAAACGGACGCATTCATTTGTTCAGAGTCACACTCGAGCTGTGAAATGTACCATAACAGAACTGTGCCGCGGTATGTGATTTAAAGTGGATGTGATTGTGTGTGAAATGTCCAAGCACAGACATGTCAAATTAAGAGCCTCTCAGGGGAACTCTGCAGATTTATGAGCACATTCAGGCTGGAGCTCTGCTTTTTCTGTCTTTCTGTGACGCTCTGCCTCCCTTGTTGACTTTAACAGCACCCTGCTTTTATTACGTCTGGCCTCTCTCAGTCTGCTGGTCCAACAGCACAAGCGTCAAACTTTGAGATGATGCAGCTTGTTCACTTTTAACCTTTAAAGGACTATACCGGCCATTTTGCATGTGTGAGCCTAATATATTCAGTTTCATACATGTTACGTTACTGACAATCATTTTTCAAAGGTTAAAATCGTATTTCAGCTTTCCTGATATTGCAAATATATCAAAATAAAATATTTAAGTGATACACCCACCTTAAAATCAATGTTACTCCAGTTACGCAGCCTTATGAAGTCACGGGTATTTAAATTTTTTGATAAACACAGGTCTTCTTTTGGGACTATATTCCCTGCTGGAGGCATACATTCACTCCATGCTTTTTATTTCGCTTAAATGCTAAAATTACATAACTTATAAAAAAAAAAACTGAATATACGTCTTGTTCACAATGATGGATTACCTATCCCAAGAACATTTCAAGTATCAACAAGTTGATTTTAATATCAGTTTTTAGTTTAAGCAGGTTTTAAGAGCAATAGAAAAAAATTTAATCCACCATTCCAGTAGTATGCTTTGGGAAATGATTGTCAGTAACGTTACATGTATGAAAATTTAATATATTAGGCTCAAACGTGCAAAATGGGAGGTATGGTCCTTTAATTCTTAGTGAAAGTTGTTTTCGAGGATGTTCAGTACAACTTCAGTTTTCTATTGAACTCTGCTTAGCAAACAGGGGTCGAGTGCTTTGCTCAGAGGCACTTCAGTACAGCAGCTATTGAGGGAAATGTCGAGGCTGCTAAGCTGAAAATCATGCATGAATATTTTTGGATTCTGCAAGCTTCACAAATGTAAAGCCAAGCGTTTTATCATGACTAGAGCTTAAAGGATCAGTTCTGACATTTTTGAAGTCTGGCTTGATATTATGCTCATTGGCCATATGTACGCTTTAAGACATATTGGTCGATATAATCCTGCCTTCACTCTGGACTGCCAGCGAAGTGTTTGCTCTCATAACATAAGAGAAAAAAATGTCAGTGAGCAGCCATGTGACATTCAGCAAGAAATCAACGCTCAAACTGCTCGACTGCTAAATCTGTAAGAATATCGGCTGAATGCTTCAATATAAACTGTGTTTTTAGTCTGTCACACCAAACAAACCTGTGTTTAGTATTAGGTTTTCTGTTACCCGGTCTGTATTTATCAGAAAGCTATGCTAAACTAGCTGTCTGAGTGCAAACAGACCTTCTGTTGTAATTAAATCAAGCAAGAGGACAGCAGGAACGCTGGAGATCAGCTGGAATTAGTTTCCCTGATATTTCACACACACTCACAGGTGAGATCACTGAGTTATTTTAATTTCTTGAGGTAGATAGTAGCAGCATTATAAATGATGTATAAGTGCTGTAGCAAATAACTGGTTCCTGTAAAGACTTTGGTATTATTTATTTTTAAATTAATAATAAGTAATGTGAGTTTCCTGAAGAACGGTGATATTGAATGTGAAGATGACATTTCCTGTGATAGGGTCATAACTTTTAATGTTTTTGTCTAATTTTAGTGTGGCTGGCTTTATGTGGGTGTGAAAAGAAGGGTACATTAAAAAAAAATTAATCAAAATATATTTGAGTCCAATTTACTTCTGAATACTCCCTCCAGCAAATCTAATTAAAAACTAGAAACGGATGTAAAGTTGTAAAGCATAAATTTCTTTTTACCATTAATATAGTTTATTGTTAATTTATCTTTAACAAGCCTGTTTTTTTTTTTGTTTCCAGGCCATCAACTTGCTCCCTGCAAACACTCAGATCCGAGAAATCCGGGTCTTCCTGGAGAGCGTCCTGGAGGAAAATGCCCAGAGGAAACGCTTTGACCAGGTCCTGAAGAGCCTGCTGCAGGCGGAGTTCCTCAGGGTGGGTCACGGAGATTATCTCTGGTTTTGGTTTACTTGTTGACCAGTCGAATAGTTCTGACTTCTAGAAAAGCCAGACCTCCAGTGTGTCAAGATTTTGTAAAATTCCAGCACAAAGGGGCAAAAATACAACGTGCTGTTGGAAGAGCTGAGCTGCAACACTGGGTAGTTTCTGTGTGTTGAGGTGGAAGTGAGCATTTTGAAACTCACAACCAATTGAATAGCTTCCCTAATTTCTCAGATCTCAATATCCCTTTTTCCCACAGACGTCTGAGAGCCTCACAAAAGGTCCAGCTAAGTGATTCTAAGTGCTGATGTTGATTAGATTTGAGCAAATCCTCTCTAATCAAAAGGCTTTTTCATGTGTTGTGGTTTAGGAATTGACCCAGAGGACAGAGAAGGAATCAGGTCCTTTGCCTGCTTTTATGATACTGTGATGTGACACTGTTGATCTCCACAGGGAAACAGTCTTTTTATCATGCTTTCCTGTGGAGAACTCAGACAGCAGGGTCAGCTAGAAAACAACACCTGTAAGGATTTCAAAAAGTTTTTCCAGGAAACTAGCGACTCCTATTGCCATGAAGCTCCTGGATGTTAGCCCTCCATGTCAGGCACGTGAAAAGAAGAAGTGTCACAGAGGCAGCAAGTGGCCTTTGTTGTGATGGGGAGTATAAGAAATCATGGGAAACTGGGAATTCTAATGGGGAGAAAAGAAGGGGGGAAAAAAATCAAAAAGGAGCACTGTTAAGTGTGTACTTCCTGTTTTCAGGTGCAGGAGGAGCGCATCTTCCATCAACAGGTGAAGTGTGTCATTACAGAGGAGAAGACCTGCAGGGTCTGCAAGAAGAAAATAGGAAACAGGTGCCTGTGTTTGATTTTTAATTATTATTTTATTTATTTTTTATTGTCTGTTTGGCAAGGACGAATACATACAGCATTGCCACAGACAAATGTGGGAAATGCAATGAGATGCAACAATATGTCTAGTTTAAGCTAATTTGAAGTCCTTGTTCCTGGTCAGGCTTTTAAAGACAATAAAACAAGTTATACAATAAAAAACAATTTATACTATTCATATAGATAAAAACAGAGAATGTGACCTCATTAATGCTCACATCTCTGTGTTGCTTGAGCCAGAGTTTGACTTTTGAATTAACCCCTTAAGGTCTGTTTGAGACGTGATTTCTGCTGGTAAAGAATTTATATATGTGTTACTTTTACTGAAAAAGATAATTGACCAAAAGTTGTTCTGCTCATCTTGACTCTACAGTTCTTCTCGTTACTCCTCTTGTCATATTCCCATTATAATCTCTCTGTTTAATGAGCTGAGACACCGTTTCTGCAGCCAGCCCTTTTAAATACTTAAAAATGAGTTTTAAAAATGCCAAATTTTTAAATATTTTTAATTTTTAATTTTTTTTTATAGATTATATTTTTGTATAATTTTGCAGCGGTGCCATTTTAGTGATTTATGATCTAGAATTTTCAAAGCCTGTTTGTAAAGTGATGATAAAAGTCCATCGATTCAGAGGCCCGGCCCCAGGCAGTGCTACAATAAGATGGATGTAAAAAAAAAACATCATTAAAGGAGAAACATGACTTTATGAGCCTGAAGCAGTTCAGACTGGTTTTAACAAGTTTGGATAACTTCTTTATGTACGTCAAACTTTAGTTGGGGATCTAGAGAGACACCTAATTATTTAAACTCATTTACACTCTCAGTGTATTTTGTGTCAATAGTGATGTTAATGAGGTTGTGTAGACTTTGATGATCTGATGTGATGCTGTGATTTGATGATGATGATCTGTTTATCTGATGTGATGCTGTGAGTCATCATCTTCCTCTCTTTCTTTCCCTCAGTGCTTTCGCCAGGTATCCCAACGGAGTTGTAGTTCATTACTTCTGCTGCAAAGACCGAAACGTGTGTCCCAGTGAGCAGTAACTCCTCCTCCTCCTCACAACGACTGATTTTTTTTTTTTTTTTTTTTTTTAAATGGTTCTTACTCTGCGTGGATTTCCAGATTCAGATTTCCTCAGCAGAGACATCAGGAGGTCGGAAGTGTTTCAGACTTTGGTGGACGCTTTAATCCAAAGCACCTTTCAGAGCGGCGAGTAACCGCTGGGCTCTGTTGTTTTCACGCTCTGCTCACTAAGCTGAACAGGACATCCTGCTGAAAACAAAAACTCCGTCTCTCTCTCTCTCTCTCTCTGTCTCTTTCTCTCTCTCTCTCTGCATGAGCTAGCAGGTGTCACCGGGTCGCTCACCAGGAGGGGAAACGTTATTGAGAGCGAGAAAGAGAGAGGCGGACTGACATTTAAATAGCATGTGTCGCTGTAACGCTAGAAGGGATTCGCTGCCCTACACGTTGCCTCGGAAGAAAAAGGGCGCTATTGAAGAAGCAAACAGGGAACTCTCAAACCTCCATCTGTTTTCCTTCTCACTCCCTCCCGTAACACTGTGTCAGCCTCAAATACAGCTTATTCCACTCCGTGGGAGTTCTTTTGATGCCTTGTGTGACTCTTAAGATTGTATTTACAGTAAAATCAGCTGTTTAACTTGTTGGCATTGGGGTTTTTTTGTTGTTTTTTTTGTTTTTTTGTTAGCATGTTTTGGTACAAATATATTGAACTAAGCCTTAGTAAAGCAGCATTCAACTTAGATTTTATTTGTTAGTGTATTTTAATTTAAACGTTGAGTAAAAAAAATGTCCTCATTAATTGTTTGCACTTCTGTTTGCCACAACAGTTCCTTAAAGGACCATGCCGGTCATTTTACATGTTTGAGCCTAATATATTGAATTTTCATACATGTTACGCTACTGACAATCATTTCCCAAAGGATAAAACCGTATTTCAGCTTTTCTGATATTTTGCAAAATCTCTTAATCTTTCAAAATCAAATATTCAAGATTCAAAAATCCATGTTTCTCCTGCTAAAAGTTACGCAGCCTTATGAAGTCACAGTCATTTAAATTTTTCAATAAATGCAGGTCTTCTATTAGGACTATATTCCCTGGTGGAGGCATACATTCACTCCACACTTTTTATTGCACTTAAATGCTAAAATTNTATATTCCCTGGTGGAGGCATACATTCACTCCACACTTTTTATTGCACTTAAATGCTAAAATTACAAAACTTGGAAAAAAACCCTGAATACACGTCTTGTTCGCGATGATGGATTACCTATCCCAAGAACGTTTCAAGTATCAACAAGTTGATTTTAATAGCGTACCAGAACAAACTGAAACCAATGGTGGTCTGAAAGGTAGGAAAAACATTTTTAATTCACCGTTCTAGTAGTATGCTTTGGGAAATGATTGGCAGTAACGTAACCTGTATGAAAATTGAATATATTAGGCTCAAACATAGAAAAATGGCCAGTATGGTCCTTTAACACATTAATTGTGTATTAATTTAACTTTTGTTCCCTGACATATTAAAAGACTTTGAAGCAGTATTCATTTGGAAGGAATATCATGTACACACACAGCACTTTAAAAGTGGATCAATATTCTGTTTACTTATTGCTAAATCAGCTTCAGCCTGATAAGAACTGGAAGAAATGTGAACAACTCTGAAGGTTCGATAAATCTGTGCATGTTAATGACAAATTCCTTAAAAAAAAAAAAAATGTGTCTTTACTGTCCATCTTTCAGTAATTTAACAAGCAGGAATGTTTGCTGATGAAGAAATATTGGCTGTGAATGTTTTACATGTTTTAGCAGAAGTTGAAATAGAAGGAATCATGGATCTGCATCATTCTTTCTTAAACTTCAGTTTTTTGGGTTTTTGAGCTTGTCACATTCTAACATCTTGTTTTAAAGACACTTTCTCAATTAATTTTTAGTGTTATTGAGTCACCTGCTCCTTTAATTACCTCTTAAAGGTTTGCACACATTCTCTGCTGAGACTGTTCCGGCTTGTTTTTTAGTGGAAACATTTGTACTTCAGCGCATTCTGTATAAAGTTTGAGAGTATTAATGGCAACTTTAATCCTGAGAGTCGAACCAGCAGTATGTCTGTCTGGCTTTAATCAGTAATAAACATGCATTTACATTTGTGTGTGTGTGTGTGTGTAATGTCTGGCAGGTGTTTGTACTGTAACTGCTGGTATTCATTGTTTCTGTGTCGTCATCTGTTTTTTTTTTTTTTTTCATAGCGGATGTGAATGAATATTAAATGCATTCATTTGCTTTTTTATGAGATTTATCTTTAATGAGGAAATGACAGACACCCAAATCGTGAAAATGCTTCCAAATTTCTAAAGCTTTTTGTTCGAAATGAAAGAACAACCACTTGAAAATTTTCATATATGCTACTAAAAAAAAAGCATAAAAGTATTCCATTGTAATATTATGTGTAAATTTAAACTTTTACACATTTGCAGAACTGAATTGCTTATTAAAAAAACATATATATATATTAACCTCTTAACCTTATAACATAGACAGACAGAAATCCATGTTCAAATTGCATAATTTATGCTGTCATAAATAATTTAAAAGATCCAAGCATGTAGCATGGAAACCCATTTCCGCCACTTGAAAAGAAAAAAAAAATGTACCACCTTTTTTCCCCCCATTTTTAAGAACTGATTTCTCGTAATTATGAGAAACTATCTCATAATTATGAGAACCTATAATTTCCTCATAATTATGAGATAGTTTCTCATAATTATGATTTAACGCCGTGACCTCAACAGGACAAATGAGTTTAGAAAATGGATGGATGGATGATAATTATGACTTAACATCTCCTAATTATGACTTAGCATCTGATAATTGTGAGTATCTCATTACGACTTAGTATCTCATAATTATGAGAAAACAGTACATAATAATGGGAAAAAAGGGCAGTAGATTTTTTTTTTTTTTAAGTTGGGGAAACAGGCTTCCATAATGCAGAGACCAGCCGTCAAAATGTGTAGAAAGTGCAGATCTGGAGCCTTCAAGTGGTTCCAAGTTTAGAAAGCTGAGATTTCCCAATCTGAAGTTGGAAGAAAAATGTTCTTATCATTTATTATTATTAAGTAGCACAATTTTTCTGCATATTTTTGCAACTTGGACATAAATTTCTGCTGAACTCTCCCGTGTTTCATATTTAAGGTTCGTTCAAAGCCATAAAGTTTTTTTTTTTTNTTTTTTTTTTTTTGTCAATCCTAGTTGAGATCCAAAACTTTCCAAAGATACTAAAGATGTCGGGCTGAATTTTAGGGAAACATGATGCACAATACGCCTTGAATATTTTCATAAAACCAGTCTTGTGTTTGAATATTTTTAAAGCATCATAAAGTGGGACAGTACATACGTAACACTGTTTTGGAGGGAAAATTTAAAGCACATGAAATGACAAAGTTCGAACATGGCTTTTCTCCAGCACGTGTTTGGCATTTCAGATTCCAGCTGCACAGATAAAAGCAGCTCCACTTTATCTATTCACAGACGACATTCCCATCTCATCTGGAAGTCTTTTTTCCCAGATAGATCCATTATCTCGGGGCTGGGGCACCAGAGAATACCCGCCCTGTTATTTGTCCTGCTAATGGACTTCCCTCCGCTGGGCTGAGCCAGCCAGAGTAACAGAATCACAACAACCCCATTGCTCAGCAACAGCGTTAGTCATGCTGGCTGCTGCTGAAATCTGCCAGCTGCTTTCAGCGTCGCCACGACAACCCCGGCGATTCCCGCGTCTGGCCAGAGAGACGGAGGACAGGCCCGGACCAGGAAANCGACAACCCCGGCGATTCCCGCGTCTGGCCAGAGAGACGGAGGACAGGCCCGGACCAGGAAAATATAAAATATGTCTTGCATATTAGACATATAGACATATATATCATCATATAGACGCATCATTGGAGCATATGGAGAGCTCATGTGCAACACACACACACACACACACACTCACACTCTACAGCTACATTAGCAGCAGATCGTATGCAGGTCCCTCGTGCCTTTGAGAAAATAGCATCCATGAGGCTGTGCGAAATGCTGGAAACGCTGAATAATGTATGATGCTTCAAATTGTCGTGGCACTGTTTGTGATGTGTGTTTGCATGTGTGTGTTTGCATGTGTGTACGTGTGTGGTAGGCATGAGGTATTTATTCCATTACAACGCTTCGTTAAGGCGACTTTCATCCAATTATAGGCGCTTTTGGATCTAAAGTTCAGAACTAAATGAGGAGCTACTTTTCCCTGAAGGATCTACTTGGTTCCTTCGGGAAGTTCCTCGTTCGCGTTATGCCTCCTCATCAGTCCACAGCTTCACGTACTTTTCCATCTTCTCGAAGTCTCAAAACTTAGCTGACGCTGTTTTGCTGTGTACCAAAAAAGTTATAAAAGAAGAAAACTTCCTGAGTTCCTGAAGGTTGTTGTGGTGCAAAAAGAGAGTTCCTACGAATTTAACCATTTATTTTAGGGTTAAGATTATTAGGTTTAGGGTTAAGATTAGGTTTTAGTTTAGGGTTAAGATTAGGTTTTAGGTTTAGGTTAAGATTAGGATTAGTTTAAGGATAATGTTAGCGTTACGAAACGTCCAAACCACCAAAGGAAGAATGCTTGTCAGGAGAACTTCCCCAAAAGGTGTGTAGCTCACACGTCTGTGTGTGTGTCAGGTATTTATTGCATTGTGAGGACAAACATCTGTTCAATCAAACATTGTGGGGACACGCCTCCATTTTGAGGACCATCAACTCATCATAAAATAAAGTTGCCCATCGCTTTTAAAATTAAAATTTTGTTTCAGGGTTAGAATTAGGACTAAGATAACAGTTTAGCATGTAGCAGTTTTGCTATATGTTTGTATTATTGCTACATGTTTGTACTATTAACCATGTAGCGACATGTTGCTACATGGTTAATAGTTAGAATAAGCATGTTTATGTGTGTGTGTGTGGGGTTGTGTGTGTGTTTTACTTGCATGCTGTCATGTCTTGGACTGGTACACCAGTGTGCAAATGGAAAAATTTGCATTGAAAGTTGAAGGCCAGCAGGACTTTGCCCGGTTTAAATCAGACCACGTCAGATTAATGTTCTACAATACGCACAAGTCAGAGATGGAAAACAGCCTAAAAAAATCCCCCTAGATGCCAGCTGTGCAAATATTGAGGAAAAATGATGATGAGGATGGTGATGATGAAGATGATTAGACAATGAAACTTCCATGTTCTTTTCTTTGTATCCCAAAACCTGAAATCTCTCTCTCTCTCTCTCTCTCTCTCTCTCTCTCATGCACACACACACACATACACTGACAGCTAACTGCTAAGCAATAGGATGTAAGTCTTCATCAGAAAGTAAATGAACTATATTTTGGTTAGCTATTTCTCTGTTTCTGTCATGTGATGAAGTAGTTAAATCTCTTCTTGTCATTTGTTATGATTATGGTGTGTGTTTAGGAGGTGTGTGTGTGGTACAGGATATTCCTTATAACAACACGTGTAAATTGCTGTACATGTTTAACTCCTGTGGTGACTTTTTCCAAAAGGAATCAGCTGGAGAGAAAATGCTGAGAGATCCTAAAATACTTCACTTCATTTAAACTGTACTTTGCACCGTTGGATTTTATTTGCAAATACTTTTTTATATTTCCCTCCGGAGTGTAGCATTGTAATTTTTTACTTCACTACTCACTTTTCAGCATGGAGTAGCCGCTGTGGATGGATTCGGAGCTAAAAAGGGATCAGGAACTGTATAGATTGAGTACCAAAATGGCTAAAAAAAAACAAAACGATGGTGATCATTGATGATGATGATGATTCTGGAAAAATCCTTGTTATATTTTGATTGTGTCTTTCATACTTGCTCTGTAAAACAACTGACAAGTCCATTTTTCACATTTCAAGGCAGGTTCAAGGTTTGGCAGAAATGCAGGTTTTCATAAGCCAAACATCGTCATCGGCTCCAGTAAAGGATTGATTTTTTTTTTTTNCTTAACACACTCTTGAGTCAAACAAGCTCATGTCATTGGGTGTGAAATAACTTTTTTTTTTTTAACACTATATCAATATGTAATATTGTTCGTCTACAATTCAGCCTGAAAAAAAAAAAGTCCCGAAACGCCTCAAAAACAACATTATCGTTCCCTCCACTTCAGCATTTATAGCCCGGCGAGTCTCCTTTTCTGAATGTTGACCAAAGACATTTTGGGAAACTCAGGAAACCACTAACTGATGCAGGAGACGAGGCAGGTTGAGGGAAAGTGGGAAACCAGACCGTCGAACTAAATGACACAAATACACAAAAACTTAACACAAAAACTCACAATGCCACACATTTACAGTGAAACAAGACGTTCTCACATCTTTTACTTCAGTAAAAGTAAAACTATTAACCTCAATGTGCTGTAAATATTCAAATACCAAAAGTAAGAAGTACCTCATGTGAAGAATGATGCTTTCCAGAGTGTTAAATTATTGATATTAATGCAACAATAAAAATCCATTAAAGTTGAAGTTAATGAAATAACAAGAAACCACAAAACTGGAGGATATAAAATGAAATGAAAATAGCTAGAAGTTTGGGTTATTTTTTTTTAACCCTGTCCAGTGAAAAACCTCATATTTCATCTCTAAAGCCCTTTAAGTAATTTCTAAAAGTTATTGTATCATCAAAATAAATCAAAATGATTTTCCAGCATTTTGGAGAGGCGAGGTTTTTACCCGACAACAGTGACATTATATAATTTTATCGCATGTTAAATGTAAAAATCTGAATCGGGAAAGTAGTTACTAACCTAAGATGTCAAATAAAAGTTATAGAGTTAAAAGTAAAATATCAGAGTATATTATTAGAGTATATTATTATATAATGATAATACTAATAACAATATACTATATATTATTATAATATGACAATATATAGCATATTATTAGAGTATACTATTATGTAATAATATACTCTAATATTCTACTTTTTACTCCATAACTTTTATTTGACAGCTTAGGTTACTATACAGAGTATTTAGAGTCTATAAAACTCTATATTAGTATATATATAATATAGTTATGAGCATAATATTTCCATCTGAAGAAGTGGAATGTAAAGTATCCTTAAATAGAAATACTGCAGTTATGTATAAGTACCTCAAAGTTGTACTCAGTATTTAAATGTCTTCAGCTGCTGCCTGATAAACACAGAAAGTGAGATTTATTTTTTCTCATGCTGGTGCTGCATTTCAGACTCTTGAGCAGATCTGAAGTGATGCATCATGGGAAATCTGCTGCTCCACCTCCGTCTCCTCCGACCCCGACAGGAGCTGAGAGGAATCCTGCTCCAAGTGTGTCGGCTCTGTGAGACTCGGTGTTTGCATAACATGCAGACACACACACACGCACACACACNCAAGTGTGTCGGCTCTGTGAGACTCGGTGTTTGCATAACATGCAGACACACACACACGCACACACACAAGACTCAACCTGCACATGGCGGAGTGCTGATCAGGCTTACAGCTGAGGGCCGCTGGCTCAGTTTCCTCTGTTATCATAGTGGAATTCCACACAGGCTTTCAGGATTTTGTGTGGTAGGAGAGGTTTCACATTCTGTGTGTGTGTGTGTGTGTGTGTATATATATATATATATGTGTCTGTGTGTGTTTATGTGTATGTGTGCGTGTGTTGGATTCATCATTTTGACATTGCTGTCTGAAATGCCAGGAGTGTTTCTCAGTGGAACTAAAAGGTAGGTGACAGCTGCACACAAACACACACACACACACACACACACAAGGAACGTGAAACCTCCTCTCTCCTTCTACNACACAAACACACACACACACACACACACACAAGGAACGTGAAACCTCCTCTCTCCTTCTACCTTCTTCCGTTTGTCCTCTTTACAGTCATAACACAATATTTTTGTAGTCTGAAGGAAAATTCTTTTCCTTTGACCCCGTTAAAATTTAAAAGGTCAAAGGTCAGGTTCAGCTGCATAAAAGTAACTAGGAGAAGAGAAACGACTTGTTTCTACAAAATTCTTGATTACAGGAAGAAATCGAAAAATTTAGTGGAAAAAAAAATCAAAATTACAAGTTCTTGACTTTCTCAAATTCATATATAATTTGTTGTTTCTCACATTGATTTTATAACCTCATCACAAGAGTAAATGATTATATTTAACTCTTCCTTCTCTCTCTTTTTTTTTTTTTTTTNTTTTTTTTTTTTTTTGGATTCACCCTGCCGACATGGGAATGTGATCTTTGTCTTTCTGTGAGTCTCTGGAGATTGTTGACTCCAGCAGCAGAGCGGCACTGCATGGAAACACTCGTTTTCTCTGTACCCAGTAATCTTGACATCCAGAAGTTAAAAAAAAAAAAAAAAAAAAAAAAAAACTGCAGCGGGGCTTGGCGTGTGTGGCATCCCTCCATGTTGTCCATTCCTTTTCTTTCTGTCCTGCTTTCGGGCATCGCTGTCCTTCCCCAAACTTAACGGCGAAGGCATGGCGCTCCTGTCTGAATGAATGAAAACAAACATCTCACAGCCTCCAGCCAGATGTTGCTGTGACCCTGCTGACCTCTCTGCTTTCCCCCACGGACACAAGCTGGATGTGGGGCAGATTTCACTTGCTTCCTGGATCTCTGCATGCAGCGTGAGGAGAAAGACGGCTTACGTGTATAATGAGATTATCTTCCACGCACAAGGATTCAGACACCAGACATGCAGAGCTGCTGCTTGTTAGCCTTTTGGATGTTTATAAAGTGTGTGTGATGATAAAGTTAGTTAAAGGAACATACCAGTGAGTTATTGTTTGTCTCTTTGAGCCCAACAAATACAACCCGCATACACATTACAATACTGTCAAACAGATGCTTGGGACAGATCACAGCAAACCAAATGTTGTTCTTATTTTTTGCTGAAGTTACTTAATTTAATTAATCCAACATGGAACTGCAGGGGGAAAAAAATGTGTCTCCACCAGGGAATATAGTCCCAGGAGAAGACAGCTTTTACCAAGAAATTAAAAACATTCTCTTCTGCATTCAAATGTACATGTTTGATTTTGACAGATTAGGAGATTTGGAAAAACTAAAATAAAATGTTTGGAAAATGGTTTACAGTAATGCAACATGTATGCAGATTGTGTTTATTGATCATAAACAAGCAAAATCACCAGTATTGTCCTTTAACCTGGTGTGAAAAGGAGAGGAAATATGCTATTCTCATGTATATGTTTGATCTAAACTTCAACCTTAATCAATTTGAAGGGGACAAAAGCAGACTTCCATGTTTCTGTGTAACCTTTAAATGCTTTAATTTTCAAAAAAAATAAAAAATAAAAAATCTCCCTTGCTTCAGCACTACTGTGTACACTGAGTGAAAACAGGCTATTTTCAGTACTATCTCTTTAAGCAAAGTGTGAAATAAGGCTAAAACACCTGCTCCTAGCCCCTTCCTTCATGATGTTGATGTTAAGTAAAGACTCAGAAATTAAGCTTTATGGCACTTATGGATTTGACATATATTTACTTTATTTACTTACATTTTGTATCTAGTAAGCTTTGCAACTTTAACAATGTTCAACCCATGATTCCTATTATATTACACTATAAAATGAGAGAAAATAACAAAAATGTGAAGCAGTAGCCTTAATAGACCAGAATGCAATAAAGTTACGACAAAATGTCACGGAAGGGATTCACCACTTTCTTTGAAGACAGAGAAATGAAAAATACCTTTTCTAACTTGTTATCTTGTGTCTCTGCAGCTCTTCTATAATTTGCCAAATTCTCTTTTTCCTCTTCCAGGAAAACACCAGGATATATTTGATGACTCATGTCAGGGGCGTGTTATAAATTTAATCCAATCAGACCTGATTTGGGGCGACCGGCTAAGCCCTTCCATCACATAAAACCCTCCATGACCCCAGCTGGAGGTCATAATACTCGATGGAGCGATATTAATGGATGTTTATGTCTCTTATAGCGCTGCGGTGAAAGAATTAAGTCATTTTGAACAGGCAAAATAGTTTTTTATATGTTAAAACTCCAGATTGTGTAACATGCAGACTTTTTTTCTTTAAATATTGACTCTTGGAGGCCTGCTGCACCTTTTCTCATTGTTCTCCCCTCTACCTTTGGCTCATGTTACCTTTTACTTATGTTTCAGATGAGAAAAAAAGCTTGACATTCCTAATATCCGATGCGAGGTNTACCTTTTACTTATGTTTCAGATGAGAAAAAAAGCTTGACATTCCTAATATCCGATGCGAGGTGGAGCCAGCTGTGTAAGACTGAGCAGTAAATTGCTTTTAGGCGGGGCTGCATGAGCTCATGCTGCAGCCCGTTTTATGTTTAGTTAAAAACCTCAGCCTCCTCAACTTTTNTTTTTTTTTTTTTTTTTTTTTTGGTCTTTTTGCTGGTCTGTGCAGCCATTTGTAGGCCATTATGGCTCTGCAGGGGTCCTTTTAGTCTAATGCATTCCAAATTATACACCTCTGATTTATTTCTAATTTGGCTACACTGAATAAATCAGCCACGGAGGTCAGCGGAATTAACTCATGAGGAGTTGAATATTCATGTCCTTGTCTTCAAAGACAGCCAAAGGCTTTTTTTCCTCCTCACAATCATTTCATTTGCATTGCTGAAAATGGTATGTGGAAGATGGAACTTCTTCATTTAAATGCATAATTTAAAATGTAAGGCAGAATAAAGAGGGAAAAGAGAGAAGATGTATATGTTGCTATAAAGATGCAGGAAGTTTCTTTCCATTCTGGCCAAAAAAATCTGGAAATCACACGTGGAATTATTAGAAACTTAATGCAGCTCTGTTCTCAGCAGCATCGAGACAAAATATATAAATGCTCATGAGTGAAGAATGCAAATAGAATGAGAAGAATAATGTGAAATTAACTGAAACTGGTCTGAAGGGCAAAATGCAAAACATGGAATAAGCAAATTATTCCTCATGCAATTTGTTTGTCTAATGTCGAAATGACATTAAGCAAATATTATGCAAGGAGAGTCAAACTGAGCACCATAAAACAGGCTCTCAGTAGAAGTCATCCATGCACAGAGTGATTAAAAATGGAAGATAATAAACATCTGAGGCTGAAATAATCAGGAATGGAACAATTCATACATCTAATATTAATCTCTTAAAAATATGCCAAGCAACCTGAGATGCCATTTTTACAAATTCATGCTGTTTTGCTGAAATCTACAGCAGTTTGTTTTAATATAAAATACTATATGCCACTCTGGATTCTGAAGAAATGTCTTTAAAATGATCATAAATAGTTACCAAATTATGTAGTTGCAATGAAACTGAGTTATGCTGTATCATCAAATTATAATTTTATCTTTGAATTACAATGTAATCTAATGGCAACAGATCACACAGTAGACTTGGATATGAAATTATAGAATACTTTTTAATTGGATGAGATGTTGCAGCCATAAGGAGTTTGAGGAGTTTGTTAGGAATGTACTGGAGGTGAAGAGAGTGTCAGACAGAGTGATGAGCCTGAAGT